>CAUYUJ010014284.1:0-56672 GCA_963575745.1 Prorocentrum cordatum
TGGATGCGCGAATCGGTGCGATGGTTATCGTACCAGCTCTTGATGCTTTTCTCGAGACCTTGGGCTTGAAGCTGCTGGTTCCCGCCCCAGTGGCCAAGGCCCATGACCTCCACCAGAGCGTTTGCAATGATGTGGGAAGCTATGCCTTGGTCCAGAACGTGGAGGCAATCGAGGGCAACGCCCTCCAACCTCAGCGACGTGATTAGAAATAGCGCTGGCAGCGGAGAGCCGCTTTCTCGAAGGGACTCCAGGTAAGACTCATGGGATTTCATCGTTCTGCGCCAGCCACGCTTGGTCCAACATAGATCTGAATCCAAGGAATTGGTCGCACTGCACATCCAACACATGTTAGGGCTTGAGTCCCACCTAGGGAAGTTTAGAGCTTGAGTGAAGACTTCCCAGTCCCCACGTAACATCACAACAATTCCCTTGTAGCCGTTGGCACGCAGCGGCGTGCCGTCCCCACGCACCCCGCGCATCAACTGTTTCATTCTTTCCGCGAGGTCGGCAAATAGAATCTCCAGGGTGCCCGAATGCATTTCTGACTTCTGAACAACTGTGTAGATGAAGTGAGTTGCCCGTGTGGATCCCTTGCTGAGGAGGCTCGTCCAACTAATCGTAAAGAGGCCATCCGTCTTGTGGGTTGCTGCGCCGTCCCCGTGAATCGTCAGAGGAATTGAATGGGTGTGATCTATGTGCGTCCGACTTGATGCGTATATAACGTGCTCTCTCATCTCCTTCCAAAACTCATTGGCGTCACCTGGCAGGCCGCGAATTTTCTTGTCGAAACCCTCACCGCCGTTCTTGGCGATGCTCTCGAACATGCAGCGGGGGTCTACCACTGGATGCGCCTTCGGCGGTTCGCCAGAAACTGCAACGTTGATCCACTGAACTTGAGGGGCCCCAGAAGGCCATCCAAAGGCGCGAAGTAGGTTTCTATGTGCATGTTTGGGGTCGTCGGGAGCGTTGCCCATGCGGCCCAGGCCCCGTGCCCCCTGAGCAGCTGCCCCAGAACCGTACTCCAATACTTTGTTAGCTGGTAGCTTCCCTCTCGCCCAATCCCGTCGCAGAGAATCTGTTAGCGGCGTGGGGTCTGGTCTCGACTCAGCCGTTTGATCATCCACGACCCTCTTCCGAACACCGTTGCCCAACGGTATCGGGGCAGCGCCCGCTTTCAGCATTTCCCCAGCTACCCTATGCCGAACGCCTCCTCGACGAAGTGGCTCCGAGGGCAAAGGGCTCTGAGGTTGATCAGCACTCTCCTCGCGTACTCGGTCACGAATACCACGCTTACCCATTGCCACCAGGCTTGCACAGCAAACAACACGTGCAAACATCCAAAACATCATCACTTTTCAAGTGTATGAGAACATGTATGCAATGAAATGCAGTCGACGCAGAAGCCTGCTCCGAAATTGCGCCAAAACGGCTGCTGAGGAGCGGGAGGCGGGGGCTAACACCCTCATACGAAACGGATGACCGAGTTGCCACTTAGAGCACCAGGAGAGTTGGAACATAATGAAATCCAGTCTTCGCATTTCTTCAAGATGCGACTCGAGCAACTTGAAAAGTTACCGGCCCCGTCTGCGACTCGAGCCGAATCCAGCCGCGGCGACGAGGCCTCCCACCCCTGCGACCTCACGCCCCTCTCCTTCAGTACTTGGTCAAGGGTTACTGCCCCACGGTTCTCAGTGAAGCGGAGCTTAGTGTCAGTTTTCTTATGGTAGTCTGGTTTCTTGTGGTAGTCTGGTTTCTTATGGTAGTCTGGTTTCTTATGGTAGTCTGGTTTCTTATGGTAGTATGGTTTCTTATGGTAGTCTGGTATTCTGTGATATTATGTCGCGTTTCCCCCTCCCAGCCGTGGCGCCGTGAAGCGGAGCTTAATGTCACAAAAGATACCCCTTCTACTGAGTGTGAAGATCGACCGCACATGGTTCTCCGTGAAGCGGAGCTTAGTGTCACAAAAGATGTCCCTTCCTCCTCCTTCTGCTGCTCCTCCTCCTCCTCACTCCTGCTTCTCCTCCTCCTCCTCCTCCTCCTCCTCCTCCTCCTCCTCCTCCTCCTCCTCTGCTTCCTCTTAACGTTTCCGCTCCTTCTCAGTCGTGTTGTTGCTGATTCTGCTCCTCCTCCTCCTCCTGCTGCTCCTCCTCCTCCTCCTCCTGCTTCTTCTCCTCCCCCTCTCCATCTCATCCTCGTTCTCCTCCTGCTCGTCCTGATCCTGCTTGTTGCATCTTTGTTATTTGTTTTTTGCATGCATCTTTGTTATTTGCATGTTTCCCCAGCCTGCCCACGCATAACATGGCAACCCCCCTGGGCTCCTCGATGGATGATCATCACCCGCCTGAGCTGTGTCCAAGTGCCCTGAGCCTGTCCTCAGGATTACCCCCGCAAGCTGCAGCTTGTGCTCGAGCGGAAAAGAGCGAGCACCGCAAGAGTCACGAGGAAAAGAGCGAGCACCACAAGAGTCACGAGCCCTCGTTGTCCTTTTTCAGGGCCTTCTGCTTCTGCTTCGGCGGGCACATCTTGTCAGTGGCCTCTTTGAGATCGTTGTACGTCTTGTACTCCTTGTCGAGGCTCTGGGCAACGCTCAGCAGCACGGCCTCGTCAGTCACTTTTTTTGTCACTACACCCTCGATCTTTTTGTACACCGCCGCCATCTTCGGTATCGCAACTTTGATGTCCGCATGCAGGGCCTCCACGTACTTGCCCTCCAGCGTCATCTCGAACATTGTTTTTAACGATGTGATTGACTTCCCAACGTTGACCAACACGATGGACGCATCTTTCTTCAGGCTGTCCAGGGTCTTCTGGTTGGGGATCTCCTCCTGCGGCTCCGCCTTCACGGTCGCCTGCGTCGTGTCGTCAGTGGCAGCGCGCCCTGAGCCCGATGACGATCCTGGCTCCATGACGCTCGCCGCATCGATCAGGTTGTCCAAGGCCTCCTTCGCACCCTCCTTGTCGAGCTCCTGCCCGCCCTCGAGCTCCTGCCCGCTCCTCGTCTGATCAGCCCGACCTCCCGACCTCCCGTCTGCTGCCAGATCTTGTACTCCGTCAGCCACTCCCCTGTCTCATTCGTATCTTGATCAGGGCGTTCTTCGAGTTTTCCTTGTGGGCAGTGGTGTTACATTAGTTGCCGTAAGTGCTTAGGTGTGCGTGCATTGGCGGGTGCTGCCACTGTCGTTAACGACAGTGGCAGCACCCGCCAATTGTTGCGAGCGTTGCTTAGTTGCCGTCGTCGTTGCTGTCATTGTTGATTTTATTGGTGGCCGTTGTGATGATGATGAAGTGTTTGTTATTAACCATTGTTGTTATGATTTCTAGTTGATGGTATGACTTCTAGTTGTTAAAGTGACGTGTGACGAGCTCCTGAAGCAAGTTTTGCCTCCGTCTTCTCTGGGCCCCGCATGTCGATCATCTGCTTCGTGTTCATCCAATTGAAGTTGTTAGCGTTGGTGGTTGTGACATCGATGCTCTTCGAGGTCTTGAGACTAATCTTGATCGTCCCTTTGGCGATCTTGCTGGCCAAGTGCTTCTCGAGAAACTCCATCTTGGCATCGCTAGTCAAGATGTCGTAGCTCTTGTCCATGCTCTGCGACTGCAGCCAGTACTTCATGTTACTCCGCTGGCGCTTGAGCTCATCCTTATCAGCGAGCAGCTTCCGCGCCGCCTCCACGTCGGCCTGGGCGACCTCTGGGACCTCCAGCGGCCTGACCTCCTTGCCCTTCTTCTTGGCCTTGGGGCCCATCTCGACGAAGCCCGCAACGGGGGCGCCCCTATAGCTCGAAGTGCTCTTGAGCCCGACTGGCAACGGGGCCCGAGCACCAGTGATCCCAAAAATTGGCAGGAAAAAATAAAAAAACAGAATTCTGTCGAGTCTGTCTTGTCCTGCTGCCAGAATTCTGTTTTGTTATTTTCTATTGTAAAAAACAAAGGTTTCGCGAAAAAACAGAATTCTGCCGAGGGGGCCTGGCAGAATCGGCAGAATTCCGGCTTTTTCCGGCTTTTTCCGGCTTTCTTAATGTTTCCCAGGGTCTCGGGGCCTTGGGGAGCCTGGGCCGCGGGGCGCCCGTGGGCCCTGGTGCCGTTTTCCGTGCGTCCCCCCTCTCCTCATTAATTCCTCCTTCCCCCTCTTCTCCTCCGTTAAACTGGAAATCCTCGATCATTGATCCTCGACCCCCCTCCTTAAGAATAGGGAAGGGGGGAAGAGGGAGGGAGGATAACGTTGTGCCTCTAGCCAAGAGGGGCGACCGTCGTCGCCGACTGACTGGAACGGGCTCTGGGCCTCTAGAAAGAGATTCGGCCTCTCAGCACCAGCACTGAAGGAGCAATCGTACCACTTAGTACTCTACCAACGTGTCTGGCATCGTGTCTGGCAACGTGTCGCAGCCCGCCGTGTCGTCGCAATCGGGCGGGTCGCTGGCATGCCGCTTGACGGAGCGCCTCGGCTGGTTGAACGTCTTGATGTGCAGGTTCAGTTCTTTGAACTCATCGTAGAGATCCTCCACTGACTGGATGAACTCAGGCTCGGTGAGAACCATGGTCTTGGTCTCGGCGATCCTCAGGAGAAAGGTGTCCACGGAGTCGATGAGCTTGCCGTTGTACTTGTCGGGCTGCAGCTGCCACGCTGATGCGACTACGCCCATCTCCTCGAGCGTTCCCCCAGCCTTCTCGAAAGCACTCGGGGGCGTCGACTCGAGCTCCGCGCCCTGCGTCTCCTCGAGCTGAGCGCTCTCATCGAGACTAACTGGCACCTCGACGATCGCCTCCACGCTGCGCGGCGGAGGCTCATACAAAGGGCACGCGCGCACGTGGGTCTCTCGTCCAAAAATCCCAAGGAGGGCTCCTAATAGGGTGCCCCAGTAGGCCCCAAGGTCCCAAGAATGTCCACGGGCCCAGGAGGGCCCAAGAGGGCCCACGGGATTTCCACGAGGCAGAGGGCCCCAAGAGGGCCCACGGGGTTCCAGGAGGGCCCAGAGTGCCCATGAGGCCCACGGGGTCGTGCTCTAAGGATGTTTCAGGGGCCGTGCTTTAGGGATGTTTCAGGGGCCGTGCTGTAGGGATGAGTGCGTTCCTGGAGGGAGCACAGAGGATGTGATGGGGGAAATGTTAGAGGACGCTGCTGTATGGGGGAAGCGTTAAGAGGAAGAGGAGAAGGAGGAGGAGGAGGAGCATAATCAGCAACAGCAGGCCCCTGAAACATCCCTAAAGCACAGAGGATGTGATTTCAGAGGGCCCCAGAAATCACATCCTCTGTGCTCCCTCCAGGAACGCACTCATCCCTAAAGCACGGCCCCTGAAACATCCCTAAAGCACGGCCCCTGAAACATCCCTAAAGCACAGAGGATGTGATTTCTGAGGGCCCCAGAAATCATATCCTCTGTGCTCCCTCCAGGAACGCACTCATCCCTAAAGCACGGCCCCTGCGGCCCCTGAAACATCCCGAAAGCACGGCCCCTGAAACATCCCTAAAGCACAGAGGATGTGCTTTCTGAGGGCCCCAGACATGACATCCTCTGTGCTTCCTCCAGGAACGCACTCATTCCTAAAGCACCCCTGAAACATCCCGAAAGCACGGCCCCTGAAACATCCCTAAAGCACAGAGGATGTGATTTCTGAGGGCCCCAGAGATCACATCCTCTGTGCTCCCTCCAGGAACGCACTCATCCCTAAAGCACGGCCCCTGAAACATCCCTATCGCACGGCCCCTGGAACATCCCTAAAGCACAGAGGATGTGATTTCTGAGGGCCCCAGAAACCGTGCGCTCCTGCACAACTTGACCATCGTCGCCGAGGCGACGCGCGTAGCCCGTGAAGGCTTTGTACTCTGCCATCGTACTGGCCAGTACGGTGAAATAGAATCGCTGGCTTCGAACACCGTTAGGCTGGAGCACGCTTGACCCAAGATGGCCAATGACGAGGATGCCGTGGAGAGGGAAGATGGGTCTCGCAGGAAGGCCCAAGAGGGCCCACGGGGTATCCAGGAAGGCCGCCCTAAGAGGGCCCCAGAGGCCCCAAGAGAAAGTGGTACCGAATTTCTCCCGATCTGTGTTTTGGAGTGCTTAAGGCGAAGAGGAGGACGAGGAGGACGAGTAGGACAAGAGAACTGGAATGCCACGTGCAGAAGAGCATGCAACTTCGAAAACTAGCGGGCGGCCAGCGTTTCGAGCGTTTCCCCGAGGGCCAGCGTTTCGAGCTGAATCCAACCGCGACTCGAGCCGAGTCCAGCCGTGGCGACGAGGTGGCGACGAGGTAACCGTCGACCTTGAACCAACAAGGTAATCCAAGTAACGAACAACAGTGCCATTCGTGGCGTGGGGAAGGGTACCATTGACACCTCCCCTTCCTCCTCCTCGTCCTCCTCCTCCTCGGGGCCCCCGACTCTGCATCTTACCGGAAGGGGGGGGCGGCGGCGGGCGGCGCCGACGACAACGAAGGTCAGTTGTTCGAGCCGAGCCGAGCCGCGACGATCCGAGCAGAGTCCAGCCGTGGCGACGAGGTGGCGACGAGGGAGCCCCCACCACCAAAAAGACCGAAACCAAACAGAAAAAAACAGAATTCTGTCGATTCTGTCTTTTCCTGCTGGCCCCTTTCGTCCAGAAAGGCCAATGGCAAGTGTGGGGAGACGTCGGGTCAGCGGAAGGGGAGTTACAGCGTTTACAGCCGTTTCATGGCGATGCTACCGTATCCAGCTTACTGTGCTTGCACGGGACAGCGCTGCCCGAGAGTTCAGGAGTTCTCATCGGCGTCGTCGTCACCATCATCATCGGCATCATCATCATCCTAAGGGTGATCCGCAGATGATTCAGAGATCTCTGGGGGCCTAAGGTGGTGGCCCAAATGGTTGTCCCCGTGGTCCCTGGAAATGCTATTGTGAGACTGCTGAGGGAGTGGTGTATCATCACTATCATCAGGCCGAAAGCCTGGGCTTCGAAGGATGTTTCAGGGGCCGCTCTTCAGGGATGTTTCAGGGGCCGTCGTCGTCGTCTTCGTCGTCGTCGCCGTCGTCGTCATCATCATCATCAGCACCACCACCATCATCACCATCATCACCATCATCATCATCATCATCATCATCATCATCATCCTCATCCTCATCCTCATCCTCATCCTCATCATCATCATCATCATCAACATCAACATCATCACCATCACCATCATCGTAATCATCGCGCGCGCACTGCAAGTCAGACCTTCGCCGAAGTCACATACCTTTAAGCGAGAATTGCGTAGTCCTGCACTCTTGTGTTGCTAAGTTGTGAGGAAGTCTCGAGTGGAACAGCGACTCTGGCCCCCTGGGTGCATAACCTGCGGGGGGGGGAGGGTCAAGCGAACCTGCGTTTCTGCCCATAAGTGCCTCCTGGGAGGGCTCCAACGGTGAGAATCCTGCGGCCCTGCCACACGTATACGTGACCTGGGAGGGCTCCCTGAGGTCCCCAGGGAGGGCTCCAATGGTGAAATCCGTGATGATGATGATGATGACGACGACGATGACGGCGATGACGAATGCGATGATGCTGATGATGATGATGATGCTGATGATGATGATAATGATGATGATGTTGCTCATGATGATGATGATGCTGCTGCTGCTGATGTGATGGTGATGGTGATGGTGATGGTGATGATGATGATGATGATGATGATGATGATGCTGATGATGATGATGATGATGGTGACGATCAGTTGTGATACGTTCTATGGCCGCTGCGACCCCCCGTGCAAACAGGCCTTCGCACAATATGTTCAACGACTAAAGCTGGTCCTCAACGAAATCAGGCAATGTGTGCTCTGCCCTCAGCCTCCTACACTCTGCTGCCTTGGCACGCGCCATCTCGCTCGCCCTCTTCCTGGCGCTCGGAAGGTCGAGTGAGAGTTCTTTCATGCCGACCTGCACCTGCTTGTGCCACACCTTGCTGTGCTCGCGGTTCACCCACTTGCCGAAGGATATCTTTTCTGGATTGCCACTCTTAGTTTTCTCAGCCTTCATCACCTTCATCGCCTTCATCGTCTTCGTCACCTGCATCGCCTTCTTGGCCTTGAGCTCGCTCTTGAGCTTGCGATTCAGAGCCGCGAAAGACGCTGGGGCCACGCCAGCGGAGGGTGCAGTGACGAGCTCCTTCAGCGATATGGTGTCGATCCCCCCGATCTGCTTCGCGAAGGCTGGGTCCGCACTCTTGGATGTGAAGCGTTTCCTTTTCTGGCCAGCGTCCTCGTGCTTGCCACTCGTGTCCTGGAAGGCCTCCTCCAAAATCTCCTGGAGCTCTGGGTTCGAAGAGGTCATCAACGCGTCCTTGGAACACGTGTCCACAGGTGCCTCAACGTCAACAATTGGTACAGGTTTGCGAGGTGGGGTGCCCATACATATGACGTCGTCGTCCGAGTCCGCAGCAGCCTCATCCTCAATGGCGGGAGTCCCCGTCTTCGACGAGATCGAACGTGGATGTTCCTCATCAGTAGATGCAACCATTCCCAAAATCATTGAGAACTCCTTGCGCCACTGGCGCGGGATGCCTCGGCCTTTGCTCTTCATATGACCGAACTGGGAAATTATAGTCCGAAGCCTGTAAACTCCTCTTTCGACTTCGTCAGAAACTATGTCGATGCCGTGTTCGGAGACAATCTTGAGTGCAGCTTTGTAGAACGATTGCTGGTTCAGACAAAGTCCGTTTGATTTCAGTAGTGGAAGACTCAACGCTGACCTATACATGTTGGCTGCCATCCAACTCACTGCTGCCTTCATGTTCGTAGACGGGTAAGGTATGAACTGGTTCTTGCTGCGGCTCGTAATCGGAAGCAAGCTGAGAACATCTTTGTATTCCTGTTCAGAGAGGTCAACTGACTGCCGTCGGCTGGGCATTTGCAGTACCAGCTCGAAAGACATATTAAAACCCAAATGGCTATGATACGGGTGACGGACAGCGATGATCGAAATGGCGGACGTTGGTGATGATATCGAATATGAGGTCCATGATCGCCCACACACGAAAAGACACCCTAGGCGCCAAGTCCTAAAACTTAGCGCCGCTACAATAAGATATGGATGGTTTTGATGTTTCTGGTGTTGTTTTCCTTGTTCCTAGCGCCATACACCTCAAAGCATGCACGCGTTGCCCTAAATGATGCCGCTGCTCGCATATACAAACGCACGCGCTTAGGTTCAGACGCGGTGGGTGGTCGGGGTTGGGGGCCGCGGGCTGAAGAAACAAGTCCGGCGGATGTCCGGGACCGCTCGGTTTCCCTGATCCCTGCCCCTCGGATCCCCGGGCAGCGGGCGGCTCGATGTGTTCAAGGCGTGGGCTCCCAGACCTCTCGATCCTCTCCCCGGGGCCGGCTCTCTGTCCTGGGCCGATCTGTGACGGATCCTTGGCCCTGAAGGCGGCCGAGCGAAGAATTGGTCGCTCTGATGTTCGCAGAACTTGGATGCTCAGTTCGCCGTTCCTGCGTTGACGGCATGCACATAGAGGGGGTGTCGCGAGGGGGACGGCATTCTAAGCAGGTGGGGGGCCTCTGGGAAGACAGGGGTCTCCTTCTCAGAAGGGCCTGAAGGCTTTTAGGATTCTGTATGCCAGAAGAGCTTCCGATAATCGACCAAGACAACACTGCATAAACACAAACTTTCGGAGCTCCGCACGGGTTCCTTGGGTTGGCACTGGGGCTCTCTGACGTGCTCCACGCGCCAGGGAGGGGGAAGCCCAACGCAGATCAAAGAAATCCGTGCGGAGCCCCGATAGTTTCTGTTTATGCCGTTGTTGCTGTTGTTGCTGTTGTTACGATTATTATGATTATTATTCTTCATTATTCTTCTTAGCAATAACATTTCTGTAATTTTATCCATCTTATTAGTAGTAGTAGCATTCTTCGCATTATCATTATGTACAGCTCCTCCCCGTCTTCTTTTAAAAGCCGCCCCGCTGCCTTGCAAGAAGACCCCCCGCCTTCTCAGAAGGCCGCCCCTCTTCGCGCCACCCCCTGTGGTACGCTCCGCCAGGCGGAGGGGGGCCTGGCTCCCGCCGGCTGCGCGGCCCGGCGGGCGTTTCGTAATGAGGGGGCGATGAGTGGGGAGTTCGAGGCTCCAGGTTTGAGGTTTTCGAACGTTTTCACCGGTCCTCGGCGGTCTTTCACCCGTGATGCCTTCCAGCAGCTGCGCCTGTGCGAGGGCTTTCTGGATGTGCCTGGATCGCCCTGAATGGCCGCCGGAGGGCCGAGCTATGGACCGAGGGCCAGGGGGCAAGGTTAGGGGGTGCGGTGCTCCTTCCGGGCACCTCAGGGGCCCTACTAAAGGAGCCCCTGGGGGCCCAAAAGGGCCAGGAAGGTGCACGCTTGTTCGCTCCCCCAATCATGTGACTCTCCCCCCCCACGAAGCTACGCCCAAGGCGCTTCTTCGGAAATGCCGCCGAACCTTGGACTTCAAGCTAGAGGGAGGATCGGCGCCCCGTCACGCACCTTCACTTCTCTGGCAAGGTGCCCATTTCCAGGAGGCCCCCACGGCCTCCAGAGCACTCCTCGCTCGGAAGCGAAAGCGTGCGCGCACACGAATTCGCATGGTTTTCGACAGAGCGCATCACGCGAGCGTTCGAGACGCGAGGGCGAACTCGTAAACTTGGGAGCACAATCGTTTGTGTGCGTGGCTGCACGCGTACACTGAGACCTGACGTCGCGAACAGGCTGAACCATCATGAGGGATCACGGCCCCAGCTCGATCTGCTACAGCCCCAGGGCCCAAATCCGGACGAAAACTTCGGGGTCTTCAAGAGGGTGGGGATGACCAGAGAGGTGTGGATATCATGGCCCGGCCCATGAGATCTCCCTGGATGCCATGGCGCCCCCTTCTTGATTCAACACCTTCCTTGCCATCCCCTGGGCCGCGCACGTGCCTCGGGACAAGATTTGCGACCCCCCCTCTTGGACGTTCCCATCTTGGACGCACCCGACAGCGTCCAGTTCGAAAATCTACGCGACGCCAGGATCTCGAAGCATTTTTTGTGTGGGGGGGCTTCCTGCCCGCCAGGCCCCTGGGGCCCCGCAGAGGCCCCATCACAGGGGGCGCGGCCAGGGCCGGGGACACCCTCTTGGGCCAGGGCGTTGCTGACCCCTTCGCCCTTCCCGCCGCCCCGCCCACTCCGCCCCCCGGCCCCCTGGTGCCGTGCGAAGTCGGCCCCCAGACCGTCCACAGAACTGCGCATGAGGGAAAACGGCTCGAGGGAAGGGGTCGAAACTTTCGAGGTTCCACGCTGCAGAGGAATCGCTACGTCGAGGGAGGAGGAGGAGGAGAAGGAGGAGGAGGAGGAGGAGGAGGAGGAGGACCAGTGTACACCTAAGAGTCATCAACGATGTTGGAGTAAACCCTCCCTCCAAGCTCCCTCCTTATAGGCCCCTACAACGGTTCATTTCCAGTGATGGAACTGCCTCGTTGGAAGACACCCGTTTGAAGACCCTGAAGCATGCCAAAGCATTGTTCTCGGGATTTTAACGCCACATATCAACCTGACTGTTGCGTCTTGACAATCCTGAATCGCACCATAACGCCATTCTAAGGACTTCAACACAGAGAATCCACATATCTGTTGCACCCGCAGAATTCTGAATTTATTCGAAACGCCATTTCTGGCACGTTGATGATGGGAACCCGTGAAACTCATCAGAATGTTTAAAACGAGTGTGCGCCGCGCCAAAGCGAGAGCCACTTTTTGAAAACGAGCCGCCCTCAATCTGTGAAACCTTCCACATGTTTAAAACGAATGTGTGCGGCGCTGGGGCGAGAGCCACATTTTGAAACGACTCGCACTCAATCCGCGAAACGATTGCACATGTTTACAACGAGTGTGCGCCGCGCTAAGGCGAGAGCCACATTTTGAAACGACTCGCCCTTAACCCGTGACATCTGGCAAAAGCTTTCAACGAATGGGCGCCGCGGTACCGCGCGGGCCACATTGTGAAAACCACCTGCCCTCCATGAGTGAAACCGTTGCCACGTTTTAAGCTTCGTAATCGCAAATGTCGAGGAAGTCTCGGGCGAAACGCCCAGCCCGCCCTAAAAAACTGGCCTCGGGGTGCGACAGGGAGAAGTTTTTCAGAAGGAAGAGCAAATGAGGAGGATGATGATGAGGAGGAGGAGGAGGACGTGGAGGAGGAGGAGAAGGAGGAGGAGGAGGACCAACACATGGCTGATGAAGGAGGCTAAGGGTTGGCCGACCCGACCCTAACCCAAAACCTCGTGGCACTGGGCCACCTATGTTCTCCACAATGGCCGCGGGTGAACCACCTGGCCGCTGAGACGGCAGGACGCTGCCGACGCTGAACGAGAACGATGGGCCCAGATGTGGCGTTAGCACACCTGGCCTCAGCGGCTCTCACCTCCGCCGCCCGCACAGGGCAAGGGGGAGGGGTGGGGATGAGCAACGGTCGGGGTGGACTGGCCGACCAAGTCCGCCCCCGTGCCCAGACCCCACGGAGGGCTGCCCCCTGTGCAACAGTCACCGTGGGGGAGCCAGCCATCGCTCCACGGCCGTCAACAGGGAAACGCCTAACAGCACGCCTCAGTGAAAAGGACGGCCAGCATCGCCTGGCTGACGGAACCCCACGGCCCGAGTTCCAGGGTTGGCTGCGCGTCACCAGCACCGCCAGCCAGTACAATACAACGACCCCAGATCGAACCTGCAGCGGGCTAAGGCTACCGCGGAAAAGGGGAGGTGGGCGAGCGACCGTCGGGGCGGACTGGCTGAGCCAGGTTCACCCCCGTGCCCAGGACACCTCAGAAGGCCCTCTGTGCAGCTGTGCCGCAGAGGGTGAGTACTCCAGCGCGCCTTCCCCCTGAGACGGGGTGCCTGACACGCGTGCGGAAGCGCGCACGCACAACCACGCACACACAATAATATCTCGGGGCGACACCAGGGCGACGCGGCGCCGCCAACCCCTGGTGTAAATAACGCCAGGACGGTGGCAGGTCACGTCCCTGGTGTGGGCCTATCTGGACTCGTGGACACACAAGCAGGCCTCAGAGCTGCAGCTGAGCCGCAGCGGGTGCATACTACAGCGCACCTACCCCCTGAGACGGGGTGCCTGACACGCGTGCGCGCGCACACACACACACACACACACACGCACACGCACACGCACACGCACACGCACACGCACACACACACACACACACACACACACACACACACACACACACACACACACACACACACACACACACACACACACACACACACACACACACACACACACACACACACACACACACACACACACACACACTTTTTTTACTAGCTCGAGAGGTCGCCCCGCGGCAAAGGAGGAAGAGGAGAGCAGAAGGGGGAGGGGGGAGAGGAAGGGAGGAAGCAGCAGCAGAAGCAGCAGCAAACGCAGAAGGAGGCGCGCCCGCCCGCGCACGGACCGGCGGGCCCCCGCCTCAGCCGGGCTGCGGCTTTGCGCAGCCCGGCGCCGCGCCCCCGCGGCTAGGCTGCGGCGCCCAGGAGCTCGGCGAGCTCGAGGAGCTGCGGCGCGGCCAGGCGCGCCACCTGCCGCGACACCCGGCCGCGGGCCGCAGGCAGACGCCGGCCCTCGGGCAGGCCGAGGTGGCGTGCGGCGGCCCGGACCGGCGTCCTGCCGCGCTGGAGGAGGTCGCACACCTCCTCGCGCAGCGCCTCCGCGGCCTCCGCGGCGGCCGCGTCCGCGGCCGCGGCCCGGGCCTCCGCCTGAGCGGCCGCCGCAGCGCGGGCCGCCGCCTCCGCGCGCGCCGCCGCCGCGGCGCCTGTGGCGGCTCCGGCGACCGCGCCGCCAGCCCGCGTGTCCCCCGCGGGCAGGGTCGTCGCCGGCGGGGCGTAGAGCCCGGCGGCCTCCTCCGCCGCCAGGTCAGCCCAGAGCCGCCGCTTCGCCGGCTCCGCTCCTGGCGCGGCCGCCCCCGAGGCCAGCGGGGCCGCCGGTGGAGCCCCAGCTCCAGGCGCTGCCGCCGCGGGCGGAGCGGCCGTTGGAGCCCCCGCTCCCGGCGCTGCCGCCGCAGGCGGAGCTGCCGTCGGAGCACCCGCTCCCGGCGCTGCCGCCGCCGCAGGCGGAGCCGCCGTCGGAGCTTCCGCGGCGGGGGCCGCCTGGTCCCGCGCCCGCGGCGGGGTGGCGACGGCGGCAGCCGCGGCGCGCCCCTGCTCAGCCGGGGCAGGGGAGCCTGAAGCGCCAGCCTCGCCCGGCTGGCCTGCGAGCTGCGCCCAGTCGAGCCCGTCGTACTCGCGCTCGATGGGGTGCTCGCCTGCGTCTTGCGGGAGCGCCGGCGGCCCTCCCGTCGGAGAAGGCCGGCAGCCACCGCCTCGGCTAGGACGCCAGCCGCGACCCCCTCGGCCGCGAAGCCCCAGCCGCTCGCCCTGAGCGCCGCCGCCACCGCCTCCGCGGGGGGCGCTGCCTGCGGGTCCCTCGGGCCCTTCGCCCGCGGCGCGCTGCCCGAGCCGCCGGCCGCCGCGGCGGCCGCGCCGCCGCCGGACCCTGCTCCTGGCGCTGCCGCTGCCTGCGGAGCTGCCGGTGGAACCCCAGCTCCCGGCGCTGCCGCCGCAGTCGGAGCCGCCGTCGGGGCCCCTGCTCCTGGCGCTGCCGCCGTGGGCGGAGCTGCCGTCGGAGCCCCTGCTCCCAGCGCTGCCGCCGTGGGCGGAGCCGTCGCGGGAGTCCGCGCCGCCGCCCCCGGGGAGCCGCTCCCGGAGCCGCTCGTGGCGTCGCTGGAGCTGCTGCCGCGGCTGGCCGGGGCAGCCACCGCCGCCGCCGCCGCGCCCGGCCCTGCGAGAAGCGTCCCGTCCGCGGGGAGTTCCTGCTCGCGGCTCCGGCCGGCCGCCCGTGCGGGGGAGCTGCTGGAGCCGCCGCCGCGGGGTCGCCGGCCCGGGGGGCTCGCTCGCCGCTCGGCGCCCGCCGCGGGGCAGCTCGTGGCCGCTGCCTCGGCGGGCTCCGGTGTGTCCGCCCTGCCCGGGGGGGCTGGGGAGCGGCCGCGCGTGCGGCTGCTCCGGCGGGTGCGGCGCCGGCGGGTGGCCCGCTCGCTCGGGCTGCGCTCCCGGTGCGGGCGCCTGCGCCGGCGCCGCGGCTCCCGGGCGCTGGGGCTGCTGCTCGAGCGTGCCCTGCGCCGGCGCAAGCGGCGCCCAGTAGCCTGCGTCGCCGGCCCCTGCCCAGCCCGCGGGCTGCGGGCGCGCGCGGGCGCCGCGGCGCGGCCGGGCCCAGGGGGCGCCGTCGTCGGCGCCTCCCTCCCGCGCAGGAGCGCCGCCTCCCGCCGGGGGGGGGTCACCGGGGCCGGCCGCAGCGTCGCCCTCGGCGCCGTCGCCGGCGCCCCCGCGGCAGCCGGCCTCGAGCCCGGCCGGGCCTTCGCAGGAGGGGGCGGCGAGGGTGCCCTCTGCGGGGCCCGCACCCGCACCCACGGGGTCCGCATCGGCGCTGCCGAGGGGGCCCTCGGAGCTGCCGCCTGCGGCCCAGGTGCCGGGTGCCACGGGCACTCCCCCACACGCTCCCGGCGCGACTGGGGTAGCGTGGACCCGCCAGCCCCAGCCCGCGGGGACGCAGGGCACTGGGACGCACAGCCAGGTGCACGTCTGCCCGCCCGGTTGCCACGAGACGGCATGGCTGCCCGGGTGCATGCGCCGCCCCGCGGCGCCCGCAGCCCGGCCAAAACAGCTGGTGGGCCCTCGAGCCCACGGCCGCGGCAAGCTCCCAACCCCCCCCACGGGGGTTGGGAACTTGAGCCAAAATGGCTTGAGCCAAAATGGCTACGGACACACACACACACACACACACACACACACACACACACACACACACACACACACACACACACACACACACACACACACACACACACACACACACACACACACACACACACACACACACACACACACACACACACACACACACACGCTCGCACGCACGCACGCACGCACGCACGCACGCACGCACGCACGCACGCACGCACGCACGCACGCACGCACGCACGCACGCACGCACGCACGCACGCACGCACGCACGCACGCACGCACGCACGCACGCACGCACGCACGCACGCACCACGCACACAGACACACACGCACGCACGCACGCACGCACACACACCACACACACAAACACACGCACACACACACACACACACACACACACACACACACACACACACACACACACACACACACACACACACACACACACACACAGACACACACACACACGCGCACGCGCAAGCACACACGCAATCACACAGAAGGCACGAGGCGACGCCAGGAGGAGGGACGCACACAGCAGCTGAGTGAGAAGTCCGCCGTGAGCACGGCCAACTATGTAGGAGTTGGTGCCTCCTCCCTTCTGGCCTTGGCTTGCTCTTCGCGAACCAATCGGGGCAGGGGTATTCCTGGGGTCGCAAAAACGATCGGGGATGACTTAGAGCCTTTCGGGGCACGACCCTCCCGGACGCGGGCAAGCTGAATGGCCGCGCCTTTGTGGTTCACTCGAGTGCCGCACTCTCCAGTGAGCCCGCGACCGAACCCCTCCGAGCAGGATTCACACTTATGGCAAACCAAGATGCTCGTGAGATGCTCAAGACTTTCATACTACAACAAGGTATGGCCTTTTTATTTTCATGCGCGGAATCTGACAACTGCTTACAGTGACCAGGGCAATTCTTAGCCGAAAAGGCTGTCTTCTGGTTCATCACCTTAGTCTGCACTCGACACAGAATGCAGCGCCACTATCCTGATTAGGGGCACGACCGACGACGGCGGCGTCCACGACGTCAGGGCAGAGCCCGCACCCGTGGGGGGAGACAGGCTCTTCTCTGGGGCGGCCAAAACTTTGCTTTTCCTGGGGGCGATCGCGGGCCACTCTCCCAGAGCTTGGGCTACATACTTGAGGTATTTGATCAGAAGCTTCCGATCAGGAGGAGGAGGAGGAGGAGGAGGAGGACGACGAGAAAAGGGGGGGGAGAGGAGGAGGAGGGAGGAGGGGACGACGGGAGAAGGAGGAGGAGGAAGGAAGGAGGACGAGGCACGAGGAGGAGAGCACGAGGAGGGAGGAGGAGGATGGATATAGGAGAGGAGGAGTAATGAGGATGTAAGGAGGAGGAGGTAGGAGGGAGAGTGAGGAGGAGGAGGAGGAGGGGTCTGCCCGACCTGCCGCTGCAGCCGCCCCGGGTGCTCTCCCGCACCCTCTCCTCCCGCTGCTCCGCCGCTGGCCAGGGTCCGCGGCCAGAGGCGGCGAAAAGAGGGATGTTGTGGCCGGGGTCTCCTCCTCCTCCTCCTCCTCCTCCTCCTCCTCCGCATTCTCCCCGTCCTCCTCGTCCTCCTCCTCCTCCTCCTGCCTCGTCCTCCGCCTCCTTCTCCTTCTCGTCCGTCTCCTTCTCCTCCTCCTCCTCCTCCTCTCCTCCTCCTCTTCCTCCTCCTCCTCCTCGTCCTCCTCCTCCTCCTCCTCCTCCTCCCTCTCCCCAGGCATACCAAGCGGGGCCAGAGCAGACGGGTCGGAGTGTCGCGCCGCATCGCCGATGCATTACCGGCGTCGCCGAGGCACCGCCGATGCATCGGCGACGCACCCGCTGTGCGACCGATCCTTCGACACCATCTTCACGGACCCCATGGATCACGAAGGGGGGACTACAATGTCCGGGGCCGGTGTCCTCTTTTCTTCCTTCAACACGTGCCCTGCGCCCCCCCCATCGCACGGTGCCGCACGTTCCTCGTGCCATGATGCGCTACCAAGTCGAAAGCGAGGAGTGGAGCTTTGGAGGGAACCTTGCGACTTTTTTCACGCTGCCTTCCGTGCCGCCCCCTTCCAGGACGGTGCTATCTGCCCCCACACCATGGGATGTGGCCTGTAGGGGAAAAGCTGGAAGCCCCCCCGTCTTCCACCTCCTCCTCCTCCTCCTCCTCTTCCTTTTGACGCAACTCCACCATGCCGAACCCACGGAGAATGGACAACACTTTGTTGTCCACCCTGCCCCCCTCTTTTGCCTTCTCCTCTTTTGGGTCGGCCTCCACTTGAGTCTGTGTTGCTCATCCTCTGGCACGTAGCGGTCGTTGCCCGGTTACTTGGGCCGAGCCCCCCCCGGTAGCGGTAGCGATCGTACGCTGGGGGGGGGGAACCCTCCCCACATGCCCTTGTTCGCGCGCAAACGGTGGCGACCGCAGCGCACTCTTGCCCCGGCGTGCCCCGCCCCGCCCTAGCGTTACGGTCACCCGCCCTGCCGCTCCGGGCAGCGACCTCTACCAGAAGTAATGACACACATGCTATTCCGTACTTGTTTTCCGTTGCTGTCTTTCCTTTGTCACTATGTTTTGCGCCTTCCTGCACCAACGTACCCACCTCTAGCCTTAGGCGGGTCGTCACTCTTCCATGCTGTTTGCTTCCGTTCGGGGGCGGAGGCGGTCTTCGAGAGCTTAGTAGCTCAATGGTAACAGTATAAGAGCTCCCAGGGAGACGCAGTCCCAGCCCTCTGCGTGGAACGGCGTCGAGCCTGGGGGAAGTAAGATGGGGTAGGCCGTCCCAGAAGGCGGCGGGGCTTCTCAGAAGCCATCAAGCCTTCTGATAGACCGCCTATTTATTCGGAGAAGGCCTGCCGCCTCTCATTGTTCCTGGGGTTCATCGCCGAGTTGATCCCCTCACCTTTTCCTTACCCCCCTCGGTTGGAATCCGTGGCCATCGCGCACTCTCCAGGCCATGCAGTCCTGTCGTCTTCCAGCTGATGAGTGCACCGTCTGGGCACGCTCCACTTCGATCATGTGCATGCTTGAGGAAAGTCTAACTCCCAAGGGCATTCCCCTTTCACATGCAATGCGGGCACTGACCGTAGCCGTCCATGATGGCTGAGACATGGATGAAATCGTAAAGTGCTAGGGTAGGCACAAGCCTGACAGTTGCGACGCCCTTGGCTGTGAAGCCACCTGCAAGGTTCACGTTTGCGTGGATCGCCACCTCGGGTGTGGGGGGGGGGAGTTCTCCACACACGCCCTGAGCAAAAATGGCGACGGTCTGCACCATCTCCTCCTCCTCCTCCTCCTCCTCCTCCTCCTCTTCCTCTTCCTCCTCCTCCCTCCTCCTCATCCTCCTCCTCTTCTCTTGCTCCTGATTCATCATCGTCTTCCGCAATTTTTCGCCCCTCCACCCTCACTTCCTTTTTCCCTCCTCACCCTCCCACCCTCCCACCCTCCCCTCCCGCCTCCCTCTCTTCCCCCCCCCTCCTCGCCCTCGCTCCTCGCCCTCTCTCCTCGGGGCCGCCAGCCCCGCGCGACCGCCCCCCCCCCCCACCCAGGTGGACGGCCAAGAGCTGCATGCAGCCCCTCCGCGCCGGGGGCCCAGCGGGCCTCTCGCCCGCGCGGCGCGCCTCTGCCACTCATAGCGCCGATTAGCGTCGATTATGCGCCGACTTAGCGTCGACTCGCGTCGATTCGCAAGGGCCGACAAGATGGTATGGAAGGCTCCCGTGAGTTGCCACCGAACGCTCCTCCGCCTCGGGATCGTTCTGGGAGCGCCTCGCCCAGAGCGTCCTGGGCGTGACCGGATCGCCCCGAACGGCCGCTGTGGACCGCAGCTGTGACCTGCAAGCCAGACACCGCCGCCGCCATGAGTGAGACAGCTCCTTGAGGAATGCGGTCCACGTTGCTCGTCGCTGTCGGCCCCCCCAGGGCCGTCAACGAGGCTGCCCGGGATGAAGAGCTGGTGCTGTGGATCCCCCCCAGGGACTGGGACCAATGCCCTTCAGGACCCCTTCCCCCCATGGCAGCCATCATCATCAGCGGCATCATCATCATCATCATCATCATCATCATCATCAGCAGCAGCAGCAGCAGCAGCATCAGCAGCATCAGCATCAGCATCAGCATCAGCATCAGCATCAGCATCATCATCATCATCACCATCATCAGCATCATCATCATCATTATCATCATTATCGTCGTCGTCGTCATCATCATCATCATCGCCGTCATCGTCCTCATCGTCTTCGTCGTCAGCATCATCATCGTCGTCATCATAGCCACGTTGGTTCCAGCACCTGTAGGAATCGCTGGCCTTCCGGCTGCACGTGCAGTTCCTCTCCTCCTCTTCCTTTGCTCCACGGCGTGCGGCGGCTATGGTCACCCAGGCGCGGCTGCAATGGCTCCAGAGCTAACTGGGTGCAGGCCGTCGAGCGCACCTGGCCATGAACACCAACCAGGGCAAGGCTCGAAATCGCGGTCTTCCGAAAGGTGGCGGCACCGATGGAGAATGTTTTTTTTGCGGCCATGTGGATTGAGGCGGCGCTCCAGGGCCCAGCGTTGGCGGTGGCAGTTGACCATGGGCACAGAGGGTCGGACAGCTCGGGCTTCATCACGGCGGTGTTCAAGCCAGCTCCAAGTCTACAAGGTGCACCGCTCTGTCAACGGCAACTCCTCCAGCATAGGCTCACGAGGACGATCATCGAGAGCTCCAGGAAGGTCCACCTGCACGACCATCGCTGCCTTCAGGACGACCCACCCCATCGGGAAGGCCAGCATCATCGACCGCATCACCACGATCGCCTCCAGCACAATTTTCTTCACAACGAGCTTCGATACCAGTCTCATCCTCCTCGCGACGACCGAGTCCAGCAGGAATATGAGGTTTCGAACAAGGAACATTGCGACCTGCACCAGCACAGACGTCTCCACCACGAGGCGCGGAACTAGCGTGATCATCACCACGACGATCAGCTCCAGCAGGAGGACGAGGCCCAGCAGGTTGAACGCCTCTGGGCCTGGGCTCGGCACCAGCGCTGTTCTCACCACAACGATCGCCTCCGGCAGGAAGAGGTGGACCATGAGGAGGCACCCCGCACACCACACAGGGTTGAGGACAACGACCATCAGGCAGGAAGCACACGATCAGAAGGAGGCCCACGAATTTCAGCGAGCAGTATCGCAGCCCCTGAGATATTGTCTTTCTGGGTTTGAAGGCCCTCCGCAAGCCCAGAAAGATCTGCACGCCATTCGGGACGAAGCGCACGCCATTCAGGAATCCGACCAGCACCAGGGCCAGGAAGGCCCACACGATCTCCAGGAAGCTCCGCAGAACTTTCGGGAAGCAAGCCCGCTCAAGGCTGAGGAAGTTCAGCGCGACGTCCAGACAGTTCTGCACGATCCTCAGGAATATGATCCACACCAGGCGCAGGAAAGACGTGATCAATCTCAGCCGCAGCCTCGGCCACCACTGGCTGCAGAGAGACGACGGAAGCATCGCTACGCAATGAGAAATCAGGGAAGCGATGGACATCTGTTCGGAGGGGGAAAAAACACACAGACACAATTAATCGTCGATTCCCAGGAAAATATGGGAAACTATGGGAAGTGGGGGGGAAGACAAAAACCCAGAAAATATGGGGAACTATGGGGAATCCTGCTCTTTGTGTGGATTTATTTGTGTGTCCTGGGGCCCCTTCAGTCTGACGAGGCAGAGCGACCAGCAGCTGAAAGAGGCAGACGTCCCTGAGGTGGGTGGTGGGCGGCCTGGTCTTGCTGGCGTCTGCTTGGGCCTCATTCAAGGGAGGAAAAACCACCCGGAAAGGACAATTGGCGTTTATAAACGGCCCTGGGCGTTTACTAAACAGCCCTGCCCTGTTTGATTCCTTCCTTGGGCGCGTTTACTAAACGGCCTCGCGTGTCGGGGTGGTTATCATCGGGGTGGATGTTCTGGCCTCTATTCATCCTCCTTCGCCAAGAGAAAGAGAGAGTGAGAGAGAGGCACGAGGTGCTTGGGCATGGCCGAGGACGACTCGCTGGTCAGTTGCGCGTGGCAGTCGACGGCCACCTCCTGGGATGCGTACTCGGCTTCGTTGATGCTGCACTGGTGCCGCAGCGTGACCTCACGTAGCGTGCACCCCGGCGTCCTGCTCGGATTCCTTGAGGAGGCCCTGGGCCTGGTGCCTGAGGCCTCGGTCCCGCTCGCCCCTTGTCGTGCTGCATCTTGTCGTAATGTCTCGTCGTGTTGTCGCCTCCCGCTTCGTTTCCTGTCCTCCCGCGTTGTTGCTTTTGCGCTGGGGTCGTCGTTGCTTCCCCACGGCCTCGTCTTCCTCTTCTCCCTCAATTCCTCGTCGTCTTCCTCCGCGCGGTTGCCAGCAAGAACCCAGCCTGCGAACAAGCAGCGTCGCAATTCACCGCGTATGACAAAAAAACAACAAACTGATCACCGTCGTCATCATCACCGTCATAATCGTCAGAAGCAGTATCATCACCATCATCATCATCATCATCATCATCATCATCATCATCATCATCATCATCATCATAATCATCATCATCATCATCATCATCATCATCATCATCAGCATCATCACAGTCATCCGCATCATCATCATCAACATCATCAGCATCAGCATCAGCATCAGCATCAGCATCAGCATCAGCATCAGCATCGTCGTCGTCATCGTCACCATCACCAGTATCATCATCATCATCATCATCATCATCATCATCATCATCATCATCATCATCATCATCAAAATCATCGTCATCGTCAGCATCATCATCATCATCATCATCATCATCATCATCATCATCATCATCATCATCATCATCATTGTCATTCATCATACCCTTCCTCAGCATCATCATCATCATCATCATCATCATCATCATCATCATCATCATCATCATCATCATCATCATCGTCATCGTCATCGTCATCGTCATCGTCATCATCGTCATCATCATCATCACCACCAGCACCATCATCACCGTCATCGTCATCATCGTCATCATCGTCACAGTCACGCGCGCTCGTTCCCTCGCTCTGGGCTTTCGGTGGCCTTGGGACCCGACGCCTCGGAAAAGATGCCACACTCTGGGTTAAGCGTGGGGGGGTACCCCCCCGACGAGGTTCAACCTCGCCTCGTCGTCGCGCTGCGACGGGGGTCGGAGCGTCTTCGGCGCGCGGTGGCTGCCCGCGACGGGGGTCGATGTGGGGTTGTCGGCGGGGGGGCCGCCCCCCCGACGTTTATTCGGAAAGTCGGACTATGGCGACACGTAAAGCACAATCAGAGCCGCATATCCAATCCCCCTGCGGCGTTTCTTCAGCCGGGCCCACCCGCGAGGGCCCTGAGGCCCGAAGGGCGGCGAGGCCGCTCAGAGCGCAAAGAGTGCGATGCCAGGCTCTCCGGGGAGGGGAGGGGCGTGTCGCCGCCTCGGCTAGACTCCGCGGCCATCTGCGAGCTCTACATCCCTGCGGGTCCAATCGGCGTTGGGGCATCGAGCAGCCTCCGACGGGGCCCAATTGGCTGCAGGCGTCCTTCGGATTTTGAGCCTCGGCCGTTGTCTCAGAGATCTGGCCTGGAACGCACCCCGGGGCAGGCCCAAGCAACCCCAGGGGCCGGTTTGGAGAGTGGAGGAGGAGGAGGAGGAGGAGGAGGAGGAGGAGAAACCACGAGCGGGGGTCGCATGCGCACGACGGGCGCCAGTCTGGTGACGAAGTCTCCCTGGGCCCGCTTCTCCAACTGCCGCCCCTGCCTTCCTCGCCTCGCTTCTCTCTCTCTCTCTTTCTCTTTCTCTTTGTCTTTCTCCTTCAAGAACGAGAGAGAGAGAGAGAGAAAAACAACAAAAAACGAGACAGAGAGAGAGAGAGAGAAGAGAGAGAGAGAGAGATCGCTAGGGGGGCACAGTTTTGGACCGAGGGCTGCACGGCCTGCGGCTGCTGGCCGGGACCCGACCGCGGGCCTGCTGGGGGGGGGCCCGCTGCAATGACGGCCCCCGCCGGGCTGCTGGCACGGCGGCGGAGGTGCCAGCGCCGCCGGCTGCCCAGACAAGGCTCGTCACGCAGACACTTTCGTCCCGCCCCGGGCTAGAAGGCTTCTCCGAAGGGCTTAGGCGAACCCGTCCTCCTCCTCCTCCTCCTCCTCCTCCTCCTCCTCCTCCTCCTCTCCTCTCCTCCTCCTCCTCCTCTCTCCCTCCTCCTCCTCCTCCCTCCTCCTCTCCTCCTCCTCCTCCTCCTCCTCCATCCTCCTCCTCCTCCTCCTCCTCCTCCTCCTCCTCCTCCCTCCTCCTCCTCCTCTCCTCCTCCTCCTCCTCCTCCCTCCTCCTCCTCCTCCTCCTCCTCCTCCTCCTCCTCCTCCTTCCTCCTCCCCTCCTCCTCCTCCCCCCCTCCTCCCTCCTCTCCTCCTCCTCCCCTTCCTCCATCCTCCTCCTCCTCCCTCCTCCTCCTCCTCCTCCTCCTCCTCCTCCTCCTCCTCCTCCTCCTCCTCCCTCCTCCTCCTCCTCCTCCACCTCCTCCCCCTCCTCCTCCTCCTCGGGTCGCCTACGGCCCTGGGGGAAACAGTGCACCCCGGGCCCCTCGCAGCAATCGCCCGTCAGCCCGCCCCACGGAAGCTTGTTAAGCATCGAGGGCGCCTACGGCGAATCACCGCCGCCCCCTGCCTATCAGGATAGGCCTATGCCGGCCTATGTGGCCAAACGTTTGGGAAAGGCTGGCCACGCTATCAGACGTCTAGCACGCCAGGCACTCCTGTGGCGTGACCACCGGTGGCGGCGGATCTAAGACGCCTACGGCGAATCACCGCCGCCCCCTGCCTTTGTGGAAGCGCCTATGTGGCCGATCGTTGATGCCAGACCTGCCAAGCCATCGGACCATGTGTTCCCCGAATCGGTTTGGAAAGCCTTCGGGGAACACGTGGGCATCTTGAATGTCATCTTGCCGATCTTTGGGGGCTCTTGGGCCGTCTCGGGCCGTCAGAAGGCCGAAAAGAAGGAAATGTCAAAATCCGTCAAAAGCCTTAGGAACATCTATGTTTTTGGCCTCTTCTGGCCTTCCCGGAGGCCCTCTGGGAGGCCTCTTGGGCTCTTTTGGGCCAGCTTCGAGCCAACTTCGGCCATCTTGGTGGGTTGCTGCCACGTCTGACGCCGTCGGGAGCCGTCTTGGGGCCTGTCTGGGCCCACGGGGGACCCGCTTGGGGCGCTTCGGGGCCGTCTTGGAGGCCATCTTGGGCGTGTTGGAGGCCTCTTGGGCCGTCTTGGGGCCCTCTTGGGGCCATCTTGGAGGCCACTTGGGCCGTCATGGGGCCCTCTTGGGGGCCTCTTGGGCGATCTTGGGGGCCTCTCGGGCCGTCTCGGGCCGTCGGAATGCCGAGAAGAAACACATTCCAAAATCTTTCGAAAACCTAAGGAAATCAATGAGTTTGGCCTCTTCGGGCCCTCTTGGAGGACCTCTTGGAGGCCTCTTGGGCCGTCTGGGAGGCCTCGGGGGAGCCTCTTGGGCCGTCTTGGGCCGTCTTGGACTCTCTTGGGCCGTCGTGGAGGCCATCTTGGACCATCTTGGAGGCCATCCTGGGCCATCTTGGCCACGAAGCCATCGAACCATGTGTTCCCCGAATCGGTTTGGAAAGCCTTCGGGGAGCACGTGGGCGTCTTGAAGGTCATCTTGGCCGTCTTGGAGGCCTCTTGGGCGATCTTTCGGCGATCTCTGGGGGCTCTTGGGCCGTCTCGGGCCGTCGGAAGGCCGAAAGGAAGGAAATGTCAAAATCCGTCAATTATCCTGGCGAAGGACCCAACCATATGCAAACGTGAATACCGCAGGGCAGGTGGGACGAAGCAAAATGAATTCCCAATATGGCCACGAACCGTGTGAGGGGTGCGCCACACTGGGGCGGGGCCGCCATGCGAACCCTTGCCACTGAGGCCTTCGGTGGAGCTCCCTATGCCCCTGCGGGGCCACGAACCGTGTGAGGGGTGCGCCAATATGGGGCGGGGCCGCCATGCGAACCCTGCCACTGGGGCCTTCGGTGGAGCTCCCTATGGGGCCACGAACCGTGTGAGGGGTGCGCCAAAATGGGGCGGGGCCGCCATGCGAACCCTGCCACTGGGGCCTTCGGTGGAGCTCCCTATGGGGCCACGAACCGTGTGAGGGGTGCGCCAAAATGAAGCGGGGCCGCCATGCGAACCCTGCCACTGAGGCCTTCGGTGGAGCTCCCTATGGGGCCACGAACCTGTGAGGGGTGCGCCAAAATGGGGGCGGGGCCGCCATGCGAACCCTCCACTGGGGCCTTCGGTGGAGCTCCCTATGGGTCACGAAACCGTGTGAGGGGTGCGCCAAAAAGGCGGAGCCGCCATGCGAACCCTGCCACTGAGGCCTTCGTGGAGCTCCCTGTGGGGCCACGAACAGTGTGAGGGTGCGCCAGTGCGCCAATGGGCGGGCACGCCATGCGAACCCTGCCACTGAGGCCTTCGGTGGAGCTCCCTATGGGGCCACGATCCTCGTGAGGGGTGCGCCAAAATGGGCGGGGCCGCCATGCGAACCCTGACACTGGGGCCTTCGGTGGAGCTCCCTATGGGGCCACGAACCGTGTGAGGGGTGCGCCACACTGGGGCGGGGCCGCCATGCGAACCCTGCCACTGGGGCCTTCGGTGGAGCTCCCTATGGGGCCACGAACCGTGTGAGGGGTGCGCCAAAATGAGGCGGGGCCGCCATGCGAACCCTGCCACTGAGGCCTTCGGTGGAGCTCCCTATGGGGCCACGATCCTCGTGAGGGGTGCGCCAAAATGGGCGGGGCCGCCATGCGAACCCTGCCACTGGGGCCTTCGGTGGAGCTCCCTATGGGGCCACGACCGTGTGAGGGGTGCGCCACACTGGGGCGGGGCCGCCATGCGAACCCTGCCACTGGGGCATTCGGTGGAGCTCCCTATGGGGCCACGAACCGTGTGAGGGGTGCGCCAAAATGAGGCGGGGCCGCCATGCGAACCCTGCCACTGAGGCCTTTAGTGGAGCTCCCTATGGGGCCACGATCCGTGTGAGGGGTGCGCCAAAATGGGCGGGGCCGCCATGCGAACCCTGCCACTGGGGCCTTCGGTGGAGCTCCCTATGGGGCCACGAACCGTGTGAGGGGTGCGCCAAAATGAGACGGGGCCGCCATGCGAACCCTGCCACTGGGGGCTTCGGTGGAGCTCCCTATGGGGCCACGAACCGTGTGATGGGTGTGCCGAAATAGAGGCATGCGGAGGGTGATGGTGATGATGACGACCATGTTGGTGCTGATGATGATGACGATGACGATGATGATGATGGGTGATGATGATGATGCTGATGATGATGAGACGAGGAGGGAGGGGGCAGCGGGAGGAGGAGAAGGAGGGAACGCGGGGCACCGTCTCTTCAAAACGAGGACCCAACACCACAGGATGGTTGGGAAAAAACCTTTAGGGAAGTCAATGTTTTTTACCTCTTCTGGCCTTCCTGGAGGCCCTCTTGGGGGCCTCTTGGGCCCTTTTGGGCCAGCTTCGAGCCAACTTCGGCCATCTTGGTGGGTTGCTGCCACGTCTGACGCCGTCGGGAGCCGTCTGGGGGGCCTGTCTGGGCCCACGGGGGACCCGCTTGGGGCGCTTCGGGGCCGTCTTGGAGGCCATCTTGGGCGTCTTGAAGGCCATCTTGGGCGTGTTGGAGGCCTCTTGGGCCGTCTTGGGGCCCTCTTGGGGTCATCTCGGAGTCCACTTGGGCCGTAATGGGGCTCTCTTGGGGGCCTCTTGGGCGATCTTGGGGGCCTCTTGGGCCGTCTTGAGCCGTCGGAATGCCGAGAAGAAGCACATTCCAAAATTCTTCAAAAACCTATGGACAATCAATGATTGTGGCCTCTTCGGGCCCTCCTGGAGGACCTCTCGGAGGCCTCTTGGGCCGTCTGGGAGGCCTTCGGGGGGCCTCTTGGACCGTCTGGGGCCGTCTTGGACTTTCTTGGGCCCTCTTGGAGGCCGCCTTGGACCATCTTGGGCGGACTTGGAGGCCATCTTGGACCATCTTGGAGGCCATCTTGGGCCATCTTGGCCATCTTGGAGCCGTCTTGGGCAGACAAATGGGGCCGTGGAAAAAATCCCGGGACCCCGGCGGGACGGGCCGAAACCCATTGGGAGAGTTCTTTTGGAAAAAGAACCAAAACCAAAACCGATAGGATTTGGCACGCCAGGCACCCCTTTGCTAAAGCAGACGGGGGCGGCGGATCGAAGACGCCTACGGCGAATCACCGCCGCCCCCTGCCTTTTTGGAAGCGCCTATGTGGCCGAACGTTGAGGCCAGACCTGCCAAGCTATCGGACCACGTGTTCCCCGAATCGGTTTGGAAAGCCTTCGGGGAACACGTGGGCATCTTGAAGGTCATCTTGGCCGTCTTGGAGGCCTCTTGGGCAAGCTTTGGGCGATCTTTGGGGCTTTTTGGGCCGTCTCGGGCCAGCTTCGAGCCAACTTCGGCCATCTTGGTGGGTTCCTGGCACGTCTGAAGCCGTCGGAAGCCGTTTGGGGGGCCTCTATGGGCCGACTTGGGGCCCGCTTGGAATGCTCCAGGGCCGTCTTGGAGGCCATCTTGGGCGTCTGGGAGGCCATCTTGGGCGTGTTGGAGGCCTCTTGGGCCCTCTTGGGGCCCTCTAGGGGCCATCTTGGAGGCCACTTGGGCCATCATGGGGCTCTCTTGGGGGCCTCTTGGGCGATCTTGGGGGCTTCTTGGGCCGTCTCGAGCCGTCGGAGAGCCGAAAAGGCGCAAATGCCAGAATCCTTCAAAAACCAATGAAAAATCAATGATTTTGGCCTCTTCGGACTCTCCTGGAGGACCTCTTGGAGGCCTCTTGGGCCGTCTGGGAGGCCTCTGGGGGGCCTCTTGGGCCGTCTTGGGCCGTCTTGGACTCTCTTGGGCCGTTTGGAGGCCGTCTTGGACCATCTCGGGCGGACTTGGAGGCCATCTTGGGCCATCTTCGCGATTTGTTGAGGATGTCCCGAGCGAAACGGCCGTTTTTTGGAGGATTGTTTCCGGTCGTTGAGCACGTTTGGGGATTTTCCGGGTGGCCGGCGGGTTCTGCCGGAGCCCACTGGGGAGTTCTTTTGGAAAAAGAACCAAAACCAAAACCTAACAGCTCATCCAGCACGCCGTGCACCCCTGCAAGCAGGGGGCGGCGGATCTAATGGTCTTCGGCTCATCCCGCCACCGTGCGTGGGTTGTGGGTCAGAGTCCTCAGGGATGCTTCATGGGGTCTTTTCGCAGCGCTCTCGGGGCTTCTTGGGGGCGGTTGGGGGGCCTCTTGGGCCGAGCCTCTTGCGGGCCTCTTGGGAGCCTCTTCGGGCCTCTGGGGCTTCCCGGGGGGCCTCCTGGGGGGCCTGTTGGGGGCCTCTTGGCGGCCTCTTGGGAATATATTGGGGCCTCCTGGGGGCCTCTCGGGGCCGCGGGCTTAAAATGTCCGTTCGGGTGTCCCATCGGGCCCTCTATTGGAGCCACCTTGGAAGCCTCTTGGGCCGTCTTGGGCGCCTTCTTGAGCCGTGTTGGAGCCCTCTTGGAGGCCTTAGGCTGTCTTGGGGCGATCTTGGTGGCCTCGAGGGCCGTCTTGGAGCGTCGGGGAGACGAAGAGGCGAAAACGCCAAAATCATTGACAACGTATGGGGAGTCATTGGTTTTCCTCTTGGGGTCCTCCTGGGAGGCCTCCTGGAGGAGGCCTCGCCTCTTCGGGCGTCTTGGGGGCCTCTCGGGCCGTCTTGAGGCCATCTTGGGCGTCTTGGAGCGATCTCTGGGCGCCCCGGGGCCCTCTGGGGGGCCTCTTGGGGCGGGCAGACGCCGGGAGCCCCATGGGGCCACGCGACGCGCCCCGGAGGATTATAGAGTTTTTGGGGCCCGGGCCTGTCGATGGCTATACTCAGGATCGAGGAGTGGGGCTCTAACTCGGGATGGATACTCGGGGGTCGAGCAAGGGATTGAGGACTGAGGATTGAGGATTGAGGCTCTAACTAGGATTGAGGATTGAGGATTGAGGATGAATGCTCGGGGATCGAGCACAGGGGACCCGAGGACCCTCTGACTCGTGCCTCCAGGGCACGGTGGCGGATATTCTCCCCCGAGGGCTCCAGGGACCCACACAGCAGCTCTGGGGCACCTTTTCGGCCCGGATCGGCGGAGGATATGCGACCCAAGATTTTCTCCGATAGCAAGGTTCCCAATGTTGCAAGATTCCGATGCGCCCCTAGATTCCAATTGCCCCAAGATTTGTTCTGGTAGCAGGGTTCCCAATGTCACTGTGCCAACTGCATGCAGCAGGTTCGCGTCGTGTCGACCATGCGGCGGCCCCGCCGCCGGCGTCCAACCTTGAACGCCGCCGGCGACCCAGAGTCGGTCGATGTTGAACGATCGGACGGTCCGGAAACGGTCGATCGTTCAAGGCGGAACGATCCAGCGCGGTGTCAGAAACCCACACCGGGGTCGACGCGACACGAACCTGCCGTAGCAGACCAGGCCGGCCCGGCGCCGCCGCCGCCCCAGCGGCGCTGGCGGGCTGCGCCGCGCTGTGGGCCGCGGCGCAGCTGGCGGAGGCCCTGGGCGGTGCCGAGGGGGGGCCCCCACGGGGGTCCTGACGCCGCCCCCCCGCTGGGAAGAAATCGCGGCGCCCAGGCGCTGCACTTTTTCGCACCGGGCACTCTCGCCAGGGCTTCGGGCCGGGCTTCGGGCCCGGCGTGTTTCACCACCCACCAAGCCACCACAACCCAGCCCGATGGCCCCAATTTGCCCGCCTTTCCCAGTGGCGGGGGCGTCGGGGAACATTGACCGCACATGGAACCCGTCCCCCCCCCAACACGAAATTTGGATCTTCGGGTTGGGTTGGGGCGGTCTGGTAGGCAGTCAGTTTTCGCCGGGTTTCGGGCCCCGGGGCCATCACAGGTCGGTCTGGTTCGGAAGCTGTCGCAGGAAGCCTGGGTCCTGGGTCCAGGGCTCCGGTTGTGATTGTTCGCTATGTCTCAACTGTTTCGCGACGGCGGACTCCCGGGCAAGTCGCGACGCCAGTTTCGGCCTTCTGGGGCGCGTGCCAGGCCGCGGGGGGCGTCAGGACACGGCTCGGATGAGAGGCTGAGGCTGGTCCCCGCGAAGGGTCCAGACCTCTGGGGAGCCAGGAGGAGGAGGAGGAGGAGGAGGAGGAGGAGGAGGGGGAGGAGGAGAAGGAGGAGAAGGAGGAGGAGGAGGAGGAGGAGGAGGAGCCACGTGGTGAAATCATCGCAGCGCCAGATGGCTGGGCAGCTTCGGGCACATGTCGGAGGTGCTGTGGGTAATTTTATTGGGGGTTATGCGGGGGCCTCGCGGGGGAGGTGATGACACCCATCGCGCAGGATGACGGTCAAGAAGTTCAGTCAACCCGTATATTCGGATCGAGGTAATTCTAGGATCGAGGTCGGTTCGGGGAGGGTACCCTAATGTTCTTCGTGCTTGTTGGATGTTCTGGTGTAGATTAGACCTCGCCATCCCTGGGACGCTGCGATCTGCGAATCTGTCGGCACTTTCGAGGGCTGCTGGGGGGCCAGCACGCTGGGGCCCCACCCAGGTTCAGATTTGACCTCGCCATCCCTGGGGGGCTGCGATCTGCGAAGCTGTCGCCACTTTCGAGCGCTGCTGGGGGGGGCCATCACAGTGTCGCCCCACCCAGACCAGATTAGACCTCGCCATCGCCTGGGGCCTGCGATATGCGAAGCTGTCGCCACTTTCGAGCGCAGCTGGGGGGGGGGGGGGGCAGCATAGCGAGGGATGAAGCTTGAACCCAGAAATCGCCGCCAAACCCGAAAACAGGGAGGGGTAAACCCGAAACCCGCGGAGGGGCGAAACCCGAAAATTCGGTGGCGTCAAACCCGAAATCATGAGAAGGGTCAAACCCGAAGCCGCAGGGAGGTGTGATCCAAAATTCGGGGTGGTTCTTCTTGAACGCGTGGGAGGTTCGAGGCGACTGGGCCGGGAGAGGATGCGTGTTTCGTAGGGGGTGGTCGGTGCAGCGAGGACGGCACTGCCGCTGTGTTGTTGTACTTCCTTCTCGCGACCGGCGTTTCTTTTCCTGATTCCTTTCCTCCTTCTCTCGCCGCTCAGCTCTCTCGCCTTTCTCTCCCTTTCTCCCATCTTCTGTCTGTCCTCCTCCTTCATCCCTCCTCCTTCTTCCTTTATTATTCCTCTCTCTCTTCCCCTCCCACCTCTCTTCCCTCCTCCCTCCTCTCTCCCACTCTCCACTACCTTATTTTACATGACCTCGCGGAATCGACCGCTGTATAATGAGACCACGAATGGAACAGATGTGGTTACGGAACGTGTTGTCAACCAATGTATGTCTTCTACAACGGTAACACAAAATGCTTCATCTCTACACCCAGGACCGTCACACGAGCTACCCAGGACGAACACACAAGTGCCGGGGAAGGGCTGTAGACCTTCAGAGGTCGACGTTGTGACACAATCAGGAAGCTCCACGTCGTTTCCTTCCGAGCTGCGCCCAGCCGGCGCGACGAGGAGGGCCCCCCGAAGGCGAACTGCCGTCGCCCGAACTCGCTGCCCCAGCCGTGTGGCCAGGAGAGCGAGGCCGAGTGGCTCTGGGCTCGCGGACCCTGAGATCCAGGCGTTGCCACTTTTTTTTCACACCAGGAGGAGGAGGAGGAGGAGGAGGAGGAGGAGGAGGAGGGAGGAGGAGGAGGAGGGAGGAGGAGGAGGAGGAGGAAGGGAGGAGGGAGGGAGGGAGGGGGGAGGGAGGGGGGGAGGGAGGGAGGGAGGGAGGGAGGGAGGGAGGGAGGGAGGGAGGGAGGGAGGGAGGAGGGAGGAGGAGGAGGAGGAGGAGGAGGAGGAGGAGGAGGAGGAGGAGGAGGAGGCGTTCGCCAGGTCTCCCGCCCCGGGGCCAGCACAGCTCGATCGGGCTCGAGGCGCCACGGAAAGAGTGCGTCTGGGCCAGTGTTCGCGATGCTTTCGCGGCGTTGCGCCTTCTCGTATCGCCGCTCCTCCTCCTCCTCCTCCTCCTCCTCCTCCTCCTCCTCCTCCTCCTCCTCCTCCTCTCCTCCTCCTCCGCCTCCGCCTCCTCCTCCCTCCTCTCCTCCTCCTCCTCCTCCTCCTTCTCCTCCTCCTCCTCCTGTATACACCAGGGTCCGAGCAGATGGGGTCTGAGTATCGCGCCGCATTCACGATACATCGGCGCTGCATTGGGCGATGCGCCGGCGACATCGGCAATGCATCGGCGACGTCGGCGTGAAGCAAAGTAGGGTCCAGATCGAACCGCATCGCCGATGCATCGGCGTTGGCGACGCGGAGCGATCCTTCGACCCCATCTACTCGGACCCCATGTGGGAGGCCTGCATAGACGTAGTGCTCCCCTCTGGGCTATCCCCTGTCATCCGACAATGTGTTTTGTCACTGCGCGGCGCTAGCGGCCCCAATCCCTCTCCCCAGCGGCGCCTCGGCCGCCCGGCGACCTTTCGGGACGCTTCTGCCACCCCAGAACGCCCTCGACGCAGCGCAGCTGCTGGGCAGCATCTGCTGCTCGTCATTTCTCCACTATCCGCCGGCATGCGCGGCATGCGCCGCCGCTGCGCAATGCTTTGTTGAGGTACGTCTGCAAAGACGTAGTGTCCAGGTATTTCTGGGTCGTGGATGTTTGGCTCTGAGGGCCTCAGGGGCTCCGGAACATCCGCGCTCTCCTCTGAGTGCAACGCTCTAGGGCTTTCTCGGGAAGCGGCGCAAGCGTTAGAGATCCCCCCCTCTGGGTGTAACGCCCCGAGCCTTTCCCGGGAAACGGCGCAACCGTTGCAGGCAGACCCCCCCCGGCCCCCTTTGGTGTAGCGCTTCAGGGGCCGCGCGAGGCCTCCAGGATTTTCTCTCTGGAGCTATCGATCGACGACGTCCACCCCGACCTCTGCGGCACTTCTCGAGCCGGATCGGCTCGCGGCGGCCCCGGGGTCCGCCGCCCGCGCGCGGGCGGCCCGGGCGCGCCGTATCCGGGTTGTTTGGACGCTGCAAGTGCAGTCGGGCCGGGGCTCAAGATTGGTTCGGAGAGGGTGCCTTGCTGCTGTTCGTGCTTCAAGGCTGTTTTTGTTGGCGCATCCCGGGGAGGGCGCCCTTGGATGCTCTGTCTGTTTTGGCCGACGGAGGGTTTGATTTGCTGGAGGGATGTTCTTTTTGGTCTAGGTCCGACTGCACAAAGGAGCCGCACTCCAAGGGACACGATCCGCCGCGAACTCCTTTTCAGCCACGCGCCGCAGCTGGTCGGCGTCGTCGCGGTCGCCGTCGCCGCCGGTCTGTCGCCGCGGCAGGGGGCGAGGAGGAGGAGGAGGAGGAGGAGGGGGTTGGTCGAGGAGGGGGAGGAGGAGGAGGAGGAGGAGGAGGAGGGGGAGGAGGAGGAGGAGGAGCAGGAGGAGCTGGAGGCGGAGGAGGGGGGGGAGGAGGAGGAGGAGGAGGAGGAGGAGGAGGAGGAGGAGGATGAGGAGGAGGAGGAGGAGGAGGCGGAGGCGGAGGCGGAGGCGGAGGAGGAGGGGGAGGAGGAGAAGGAGGAGGAGGAGGAGGAGGAGTGGAGGAGGACGAGGAGGACGAGGAAGAGGCAGCGGAGGAGGCAGGGGAGGAGGGGGAGGAACAGGACCAGGCGGAGACGAGGCTGGCTATCGAGGGTGTCGGGGTTCGCCGCTCCTGGGGGTTCGGGTTCCGCTCCTTTGGATTATCGGGTTTCCGCCGGTTTTCGGGTTTGGCTGTTTCTGGATTTTCGGGTTCGGCGCCGGATTTTCGGGTTTCGCCTTGGATGTTTTTCGGGCTCGCCCCCTTACCGCATAGCGGACCCTACCCAGATGCAGACTAGACCTCGCCATCCTTGGGGGGGCTGCGATCTGCGAAATTGTCGCCATTTTCGAGGGCTGTTGGGGGTCCAACGGAATGACGTCTTGCACAGATTCAGATTAGACTTCGCTGTTCCTGAGGGGGTGCGATTTGCGATTTTTTTCGCCGCTTTTGAGGGTTGCTGGGTGGGGGGGGCAGCTTAGTGCAGTGCTACGCAGATGAGAGCGGGACCTCGCAATCTCTGGAAGGGTGCGAATTGCCAGCTTGTCGCCAGCCACTTTCGAGGGCTGCTGGGGGCTCCAGATGAGTGACGTGGGGCGATCAGCGAAACTGTCGCCATTTTCGAGGGCTGATTGCTGGCGTACCTCGAAACATCATCTCTATCCTTCCTCTGACCGTCTTTTGTCGTCACTCGTGCTGCTGCCATGTCCCCTTGCTGCTGCCCCGCTTACGTTTCAAACTGCCTGTCCGCCTTCTCTTCTTAGTCCTCGCCCCGCTTACCCCTCGACCCAGGGAACGAACAATCACCTCCATCAAGCCCGTGTCCATTGATCGGTGTCGTGCGGGCCGCGCACTCCGCGAGCCTCCTACATACCGTTCCCCCCTGCCACGTTACAACTCTCTATGAAGTCTGACCAGCTATCCTGGCCATGCGATGCGCAAGGGTAGTTGGGCACATCGTCAGGGGAATGTTACGTTGCGCTGTCGTCGTCGCGAGCTCGAGAAATAGTAGCCAGGCCCGTGTTGTTCGCCCGCGCGGTGACCTCACCACCTCGTGCGCACAGCTCCTGGGCAGCCCGCAGGGATCTCTGGGATCGGAGCTGGAGGCGGCCGCGCGGTCTGCACCGGCTGGGGCCCCAGGACATCGGTTCGGAGGGCGGGTTGAAGCCAAGTCCTTTCAAATGCGGCCCCCCGACCCCTCCCCGTGGCCCATCTGGGAGCAGCGTTTCACCCCGGAATCCGTCCTCGACGGCCTCTGGGCCCGAGGACGGTCCCCACAGAGAGACAAGGCAGTCGAGCATCGAGCCTTCCCCAATCCAGAACCTCGAACCTGCCCGCCCGTGCTGCCTGCCGGGGCCGGTGCTGCGCCGCCGCAGGCCCCCGGGACGGCTCCCGGATCCGAGGGCCCCCCGCGGCGCCTGCCCTGCAGAGGCCCTGGTGCCCGCCGCCCCGTGGCGCGGCGCGCCCCGCGCAGCGCGCCCCCCGCCGCGGGCCGCCGCGGCGCCCGGCGCCGACCCCGGCGGCCGCGGCGAGGGCGGCGGGGGTCAAATGTCACCGAGCGCCCTCCACTACTCGCAAAGCGCCTGCTCGCAAACTTCCCGAGGGAACAACGTCCTCCTCTGCGCACTGGATCGTCCATCCCCCGCGGCGGATCCAGGCAATTTTTGCGAGCAGTTACTTCTTGCGAGCAGCGGAACGCGCCTGTCCAAAGTGGGAGAAGGTCGAGGAGCCAAAAGCGGCGTGAGCACAAATCGGTGCAGCGCTCCGCGCGGCTGTCTTGGGTCGCCGGGGCCGCCCCCTCCCCGGCACGCGGAGCGCGCCAGGGAGGGGGCGCCGGAGGCGGCGCCACGGGCGGCCCAGGGCCGATCTCCAGGGAATTTTGTGCGGACTTCCAGGGGTTCGTGCGGATGCCATGCTCGGTTCGCGTCGAGAGATGGGGCCTCGAAGTCGAAGAGAGGGCCTCTAAGAAGAAGAGGGCGTGGAATTCGTGGGGCCTCGAAGTCGAAGAGAGGGCCTCGGAGAAGAAGAGGGGGGCCTCGGACAAGAGGAGGGGCCTTCGGAGTCGAACGGGGCACTTCCGAGGCTGTTGCTTCTCCAGAATGCCCCGCCTGGGGAGGCCGATCGTGGACATGGACGTGTTGGGCCCTCCTCGGCCCCAGTCAATCCTTTTATATGTGTGCATCTTTTCATAACCGCGGGAGGTCTTTAGTTTTTCTCCCCCCTGATTCTCTCGGCGGGGAACAAAATCGCCTCTCCTCCTCCTTCTCTTCCTCCTCCTCCTCCTCGTCCACCTCCTGCTCCTCCTCATGGTCGTTCTCGTAGTCGTTGTCGTCGTCGTCGTCGTCGCGGCGGAGATCATTTTCCCTCTATTGCTGGGCGGCTGGGCAATGTTGGGGGATTCTCTCTCCCAGGGCATAGTCGAATTGCGGGCTACTCTACACGTGGAGGGATTTGAGAGCATCTTCTCACGAGGATTGCAATAGGAATATGTGGTTGTCGTTGTAGTTGTGAATGTAGTCGTGGTTGCAATCGCGATGGCAATCGTGATTAAAATCGTGCTTGCAGTCGTAGTTGTAGTCGTGGTTGTAGTCGTCGCCGTCGTCGTCGTCGTCGCCGTCGTCGCGGCGGAGATTTTTTTCCCTGTATTGTTGGGCGGGCTGGATAATGTTGGTGGACTCTCTCTCTCTCTCTCTTTCTCTCCTAGGGCATAACCCATTGTGGGCTACAATACAAGCGACAGGATCTCTGATCATCTTCTCATGATGATTGCAATTGGAAGAAGTGATAGTGGTTGTAGTTGTGCTTGTGCTCGTGCTTGTAATCGTGATTCTAATCGCGAGTGTAGTCGTAATCGCCGTCGTGTCTGTAGTGGTATTCGTATTCGTTATCGTAGTCGTGATCGTCAGCGTTGTCGCGGTCGTCGTTGTCGTTGATGTCGGCGGGTGCCGCGGAGAAACATTCGGTTTCACTACTGGTGTGCCCCCAGTCCGTCTATAAGGTTGCCGAACAGATGAGTAGTTTCCAACTATTGGGGTGGGGCTCTGGAGATCTATCGCGGCCATGTCTATAAATATATGTGTATACACATATGCAGATATAACAACTGCATGTACCTGTGTGCAAACACCTATTCATTTGCACATACATGCGCGCATAACATCATTGCACGCATGTGTGTGTATCTGTCTGCATGTACTCATAGCCACCTCCCCCCAGAGGTCGCAGGGCATCGCCTCCCAGGGCGGCGGACATGGACAGACACCCGCCTCGCGCCTCCTGCCCCGAGGGGGGATCCAACATACCATGCATAGAGGCCTGGGGAGCTCCGCGCGGCTCACGTGGGTCGGCGCCTGGCTCTCTGGCCTGGCGCTCCGGGAGGGGGGCCCCAGCGCCGATCCAGGCGATCCGCGCGGACCTTCGAGCGTTTTTGTCTATACCTTCGTTGCGAATTCTCCCACGGTGCCTCCGACGGCACAGGCGCCATCGCGTCGCGAAAAGAACACGGACGGTGGTGGGCAATTTTCTTCCTCACAGGGCCCCTTTCGTGCCCCCGGACCGTTTCAAAAACGACGCGGGATGAGATTCCGGTCCCGGGGAAGGGGTCCAGACCTCTGGGGGACCATGTTGTACACTCCACGACGTCGGCGAGGAAGGGAAGAGAAGGGAACGGGAGGAGGGAGGAAGGAGGAGGGAGCGAAAAGGGGGGCGAAGAAGGGAGGAGGGTGGAGGGAGGAGGGAGGAGGGAGGAGGGAAGAGCGGAGTGGAGAAGGGAAGAAGAGGGCGGGAGGAGGGAGCGAGAAAGGGGAGGCTTAAAGGGCCGGAGGGGGAGCGAGGGCTGGAGGGCATGAGAAGAGAAGATCGAGGAGCCAAACATCGGCGGATCGGAGCTTCGCGCGGATCTCTGGGATCGGCTCTGGGCCATCTGGCCTCGAACTATTAATTGGGTTTGCACTCTGCACGGGGGCCGGCTTCGGACCTCGGGACCCACACGAAACGACTCGGGATGACGAACCAGCCTTGGACAGAACCTAGAAAACATCGGGTCGCCGGATGTATGGGGACTCCTCTATCCCCGAGATCGTGGTGATGCATTTGCTTCACACTGGGTGCTTTCATTGAGTTTCGGAGATCGATCGGGCTCGGGGAGAGGCCGCAGAAAGATGGCTGCCGTACTGCTGTGGTCGTGATGTTCCCGATGTTGCGTTCTTATTCCGCGGCGTCGCATCTCAGGGATACACCACCATGGACCATGCCTGGTCAGGATCAAGCCGTTCCTGGCGTCGGCCAGGAGTGCATACATACCATGCCAGGGCCCAGGATGTTCTTGGCCAGACAAGTTGGTGGCGGTGCAGTTACTAGCGTCATGGATTGCAGGGAGGGGGGTCCTGGAGGAAGGGGTCCTGAAGGTTCGGAGAATTGCTGAGGACAAAGGGTAAACATAGTAATAGTAATAGTAATGATGTTTCTAATTCCAATCCGAGTCGCAAGAAAACCAAAAATAATAGGATTAGCATTATTAATACTATTAGTAACATTCACTCCAAAGAGATAGGAGGACAGGAGGAGGACGAGAGGAGCACGGCAGCAGGACAGGAGGAGAACGGGAGGAGACACATCAGGCAAGCGCAAGCAAGCAAGCGGAAGCAAGCAAGCGCAAGCGAGCAAAAACAAGCAAGCAAGAGCCATCGATCAAGTGAAAGCAAGCAAGCAAGGGCAAGCAAGAGCAAGCAAGCGAGAGCAAGCACGCAAGAGCAAGCAAGCAAGTGCCATTGGAAAAAGGGGGGCGTCATTGGAAAAAGAGGGGGCCATTGGAAAAGGGGGGGGGGGCTAAAGACCAAGTGCTTATGATGAGCTAGGACTCGATTCCTCTAGGGCAAGCCTATTTGGAGAATAGGATCGCTCAGATGTGGTGCATAGGCATAGGCGCAGGCATAGGAGTTAGGGGGGTGCATCGGCATAGGCATAGGCATAGGCATAGCCAAAGGAATTGGGGGGGCATAGGAGTTAGGGGTGGGGCAACGGACCAATCAGTAGAGATTGAGTCAGAAATCCTACAGGGCAACCCTATTTGGAGTACAAGCATAATAGTAACGTAATTTTTATCATAGTAATACTAGAAATACTAATAATAAGAATCACAGTAAGAATGCAAACAACAAAAAAGCTACGAACACTACCAATATAACTAGTACTGTTAATACGAATAATACGAATAATAATAACACTAATACTAGTAATGATAGTAGTGATAGGATACCGACGAGAAGGACAGCACCAGGATAATGAAGATGATTTCGTAAGATGCGGGGAGCGAAGAGGATTGATATTAGAAGATAGAGGAGGAGGAGGCGGACGAGGAGGAGGAGGAGGCGGAAGAGGAGGAGGAAGAGGAGGAGGAGGAGGAGCAGAAGGAGGAGGAGGAGGGAGAGGCAGAGGAGTGGGAGAAGGAAAAGGACGTGGAGGAGGAGGAAGAGGACCAGCACGCATGCTGAAAGAAGAGTGTCTGCCGTCTTGGCGCCCGGCGCCCTTGCACGAGGAGGAAGAGGGAGGAGCGACCTCAAAATTCGAAGAACAACCCGACGAAGTAGCCAACGCGACAGACGGAACTGCCAGGTCACAAGCCCAGAAGAGCATGCCGAAGGAGTTGAGGAAGGTGGTTTGCTGCCCCACGTGGCGACCTTCTCCCTTGCAAATACTTGAGCCTTGCAGTTCAGCGTTACGACCTCCGTGGAAACGAAGTTGCTGAAGAACATCTGCCCATCTATTTGAGGGCTGGAATTCAAGCTTCGAGCGAGGCCTGCACTTGTCCTCCAGCTTGTATTTCAAGCTGGTGGCGCACGCTTTTCCTCCTTCATTCAATTCAAGCCAGACGGCATCACGGTCCTCCGCGACGAAGCCAGCGCCAAGAAACGAGCCCCTCCTCCATGGCGCCCGAGCCCGTACGCTCGGCCAGGAGGCCACAAGGGAAATTGTTTTGGAAACATATTGGCCCAAGTGGTGAGGTATCCCACTTGAGCCATAATGGCTACGGGGGAGGAGGAAGAGGAGGAGGAGGAGGAGGAGGAGGAGGAGGAGGGGAAGGAGGACCAGGATGAGGAGAAGGAGGAGGAGGAGGAGGAGGAGGACTAGTGAAACCCAAGAGTCATCAGCGATGTCGGAATCAACCCTCCCTCCAAGCTCCCTCTTCAAAGGCCCCTACGACGGTTCCTTTCCATTTGGGTCATTGCCTCGTTGGAAGACAACTGTTTGAAGACCTTGAAGCATACCAAAACGTTGTTCTCGGGACTCCGACGCCACGGATCAACCTGACTGTTGTGTCTTGACGATCCTGAATCGTGGCAGAATGCCACTCCTGGTTTCAACACAGCGAATCAACGTAACTGTTGCGCCCGCATAATCCTGAACCCTTTCAAAACAAACTTCTAGCACGTTGGCGATGGGAATCCGCGGAACTCTTGCAAGTATTGTTAAAGAATGTGCACGGCGCTAAGGCGAGGGCCACATTTTGAAAAAGGAACCGCCCTCAGTCCGTGAAATTCTTGCCATGAGCACAAGCGAAGGTGCGCCGCGCTAAGGCGAGAGCCACATTTTGAAAACGGGTCGCCCTCAATCCATTCAACTCTTGCAAATGTTCAAATCGAATGTGCGCCGCGCTAGGGCGATAACCACATTTTGAAAACGGGTCGCCTTCAATCCGTGGAACTCATGCAATTGGTTAAAACGAAGGTGCGACGTGCTAAGGCGAAAGCCACTCTTTGGAAACGACCCGCCCTCAATCCGCGAAATGCTTGCACATATTTAAAACAAATGTGCTCCGTGCTAAGGCGAGAACCACATGTTGAAAACGACCCGCCTTCCATCTGTGCAACTGTTGCAAATTTTAAGCTTCAGGGTCAAAGATGGTGAGACAGTCTCAGGCGGAACGCCCAGTCCGTCCTAAAACCTGGCTTCGGGGTGCGAAAGAGAGAATAAGTCATTTGTAAGAAAATTGAATGGAAGATGGGCAGGAGGAGGAGGAGGAGGAGGAGGAGGAGGCGGAAGAGGAGGAGGAGGAGGAGCAGGAGCAGGAGCAGGAGGAGGAGGAAGGAGTAGGAGGAGGAGGAGTAGGAGGAGGAGGAGGAGGAAGAGAGAATGGGGGGAGGAGGAGAAGGTGGAGAGGTTGGGAGGTGTAGCGGAAGGGGGGGGGCGAGTGCGAGAAGGAAATTACGTGGATGCCGGGGAAGAGGGCGACGACGACAATCACAAAAAGCTCGACGATGACTCCGAAGGCGCAGGCGGATCAGAAACAGGAGAACGCACGAACACACTTAGGAGCCACCTTGGCTCAAAAAGGGCTGTCTGGGGATACTGGGCTCTGGCTATAACTTTCAGCTTTCGGCTTCCAGGGGCCCTCGCCGGACCCTGGAGAGACTTGTCGAAAGATTATTCTGGATGAAATGCAGACCCCGGGGAAAGGATCGCGGAACTTCTCTGGGTAAGAGACCCTTCGCCAAAGAGGCTTTTTGCCGCGTGGTTCCCAGGGGGGGGGGACCAGCCCCACGCGCGCGCGGGCAGGCCGCCACTGCTGCATCGCATGCAGCGATGGGCAAGCCGCGCACGGGCGACGCCTTCTTGGTGTCGGCGCTCGCGCGCGCCGGGCCGATTTGGTGGGAGCGCCCCCGCAGGCGGGGCTCCGCCCCCGCCGCCGCCGCCGCGCCCAGGGGCCAGCGGCGCGCCCAGCGACGCCGACACGATGGCCATGCTGCAGCAGGTGCTCGGCGGCGCGCCCGGGAGCGCCCCAGGCGGCGCCGGCCAGGACCCCTTCGCGGCCCTCCTCGGCGGCGCCGGGGCGGGGCGGGCGGGCGGCGGCGCCCAGGACCCCTTCGCGGCCCTGCTCGGCGGCGCCGGCGGGGCGGGCCAGGCGGGCGGCGGCGGCGCCCAGGACCCCCTCGCGGCCCTGCTCGGCGGCGCTGGGGCGGGGCAGGCGGGCGGCATGCCAGGGTTGGGCGGCATGCCGGGCCTGGGCGGCATGGGCATGCCAGGCGCGGGTGGTGCCAGTCGGGGGTCCTGGGGCCGCCTGGTGGCAGACCTGCCTGGTGGCACGCTCAATCTCACCAGAACGTCTGCCACGGGATTGCTTCACAGCCACCTCGGCCCCCAGAGCTCGACGCGTCTCTGGAGACCGGCCCGTGTCTCAGAGCCGCCCCCTGCGAGGACCGCGCGGAGTGGCGAGCGGCACCGGATGTGAGTCCCAGAAGCGCAACGGTATGCCTGCTCAGTCGGGGGGCATCCGAGAGGGGGGTAATGACTATCGGGACGACCGACATGGGTACGGAAAGAATGGGTACAACGACGAACAGCAGTTCTTGTTCATTTTGAACCGGATTCGCTGTTGGCGTCGCCGCGGATTGTGTCCGTTTGAGACAGAAGGCCGCCTGCCAAACAGCGGCCGCTGTTGGTTCGGGACAACATTTGCTGTTGGGCATTGTGCCCATTGTTTCCGTGCCCATTTCGGGCGTCCAAAGACTAGAAGTGTGCGGATGTGGGTGTCATGTTCACGACCATGACGTCTCCCAGAAGTCGTTGCCTCTTGCTCTTCCAACACGTCCCCTGGCCCCTACTCGTCCGCGCGCATGCCTCGGGCCATGATGCGTCAACCCCTCTCGTCCTAAGGCCCCCTCTGGCGCACCAGCTGTAGCAAACTCAGCGGTCGAATCCATGGACAAGATTGGCCTCAGCCCCAACCGGCAGTTCAGGCAGGGGCGTGTCCAGGGGGGGGTCAGTTTCGAGAGGGGCTCGGGTACAGACTGGACGCGGGCCACGTGTCATTACTGGCCGTTGAGGCGCGAGACGCGTCGCGCTGTGCCCAGGAACTCGTTGAGGTGCGATCGTGCACGGAACCTCCCGGCGTTGTGTCGACGACGCGTTGGCCACGCGGCGACGTTGCTGGGCCATAGCCAGGAAGTTGGGCACATGGACGGCCTATGCGAGAGCTGGGCGCGCGCGTGTGTGGCAACACATGCTTCCAGCGCTTGGCCCTCACGTGGCCAGGCACGAACGCTCTCCGCACGTGTATCCGGCGCACTGCCTCCCGATGCTCCGCACATGGATCCAGCCATGTTTGTTTCCAGCCCCCCGGCATCGGCGATGCATCGACGGCGCGTTTGCGACGCGACGACGCTGCCGAGCCATTGCGCTCCTCTGCCTTGTCGCCCCGTGGAGCCTCCTCAGGCATGTCGGGCGCGGGCGGCAAGAGGGCCACCGACGCCTTCATCACCGACCGCCTGCCCCTCCTGCAGAAGGTGAAGCGCCCCGTGATGGCGTTCTTCTTCGGCTCACATGGGGGAAACCACACCTCCTCCTCATCTTCCCCCTCCTCCTCCTCCTCCCTCCTCCTTCTCCTCCTCCTCCTCATCCTCCTCCTCCACCTCCACCTCCAGCTCCGTCTCCTCCTCCTCCTCCTCCTCCTCCTCCTCCTCCTCCTCCTCCTCCTTCTCCTCTTCCTGCTCCTCCTCCTCCTCCTCCTCCTCCTCCCTCCTCCTCCTCCTCCTCCTCCTCCTCCTCCTCCCCCTCCATCTCAATACGGCTGCACCACGGACCTCTCCAAGGGTGCGTTCTGGCCAGAACTCCGGGCCGCATCCAGCCTTGACGACGAGCGGGCTCCCGGGAGGCCCGAGCAGGCGAAAGCGGCGGAGTGGCGTCAGTGTCTTCTTATGTTTGCCCACACCCTCACGGACCGCTCAAAAGCAGTCCCCAGATCTCTCCTGCGGCCCACGCTGGCCAGATCTGGCCAGTTTGTCGAGCTGCGCCCAGCTGTGGTGACGGGAATCTCCACGAAAACGCACAACACAAACTGGAGCACACATTTCCGAGGTAAGGTTGCACCCACCTGCGGAGTCACGATATGTGCCGAGATGGATGCGGTGCCGCCGTGCGACCGCTGGAATTTGGATCTTCGGTGGAGCTCCCTGTGGGTGCACGACACGCGTGAGGCGTTGGCCGGAATGGTCGACGGCCAGAGGGCAGAGGCAGGGAGGGGGCGAGGGAGGGAGAGGACAGCGGGAGGGAGCGGAGCGCGCCGCCGCGGATTCAAAACGAGGACCCACACCAACACAAAAAAACAATAAAAAAGCAAAAAAAAAAAAAAAAAAAAACATCCTGCTCGAGCATCTGCGAGGTAGTTGTTGCACTCTCCGCAGGCTACTGCTTCTGGCGGGGCTGGGTCGGAAGAGCCGGCCTCGCGCAGGGGCTCTTCGCCAGCTCGTACCTGGACATGCTGGCCGTGCCGCTCCGGGTGCTCCCGGACAGCCCGCTGCACGGGCGGGCCTACTTCTACGCGTCGTACTGGGTCGACTCCGGCGCGCGGCTGACCCGGTTCCTGTGGAACTGCGCGCGGGGCAAGGCTCCTGGCTTTTTCCGCTCTGGGCGGCAAACTGCAACAGAAGGATTTGATGCAGCGTTCGGCTCTGGGAGCCATCAGGAGGCCACGGGGCCGTTAAACAGCTAATCAGGATGGAAAGCTGGTCCAGGGGAAGTTGTCTCCACCTCCAGTTGGCCACGGTGCGAACTGATCACGGCGTCGGAGGTCTGGGCTCGTAGAGCGGCGCCACGACGTTGTTCGAGGTGTCCAGGCGGCGTCTGGAGGTTCTCGCGGCCATGGCAGGGCGCAGTTTGAAAGGTTGGCCAGGATGGATTTTGGGAGGGGTCTGAGTCTGGGAATCAAATTTGAGCAAATATGCGGCGATCCCCTCGCGTCGTGACAAAATATCTGGCGCAGGGAACTCCTCTGCGCATTAATTTCCTATCATGATCTTCTCTGAGAGCCCGAGTAGAAGTGAGTGAGAGTGTGAATGGTTTGGGTACGAGCGGCAGAGTATAAGGGAGTCTGCGTATGAGCGAGTGGAATGGAAGGGCTGTGTGTGAGCACGTGTGGCCGAATGAAGAGGTTTGCGCGGGCTTGGTGTGACTGGATCAGAGTATGAGTAAGTCTTGAAGTTCGTGAGGGGCTTCTGTAATTTGGTAGTCGGGGATGCCCCCGCAATCTGGAGACGAACGGGCCTGTGTCAGACCCCTGGCGGCTCCCCACCGAGTGGCTCAAATGCTATGCCTGCTCATTGTGGTGATCATGGGGCTATGCAGCGAGGGAGAGAGACAAAGAGAGAGAGAGAGAGACGGAAACATAAAGAGAGATGATCTTCTATTTGGCCAGCATAAGCATTTCGCTGTAGAAGTCCTCACAACCTGAGGGCGAACGGGCAATTTTCATACCCGCTGGCGGATGACGGGAAGCGTCTTCGAGGTACGAGAAGCAAGCGGGACGTTCTGGCTGAATCCTTGAGTAAATATATATATATATATATATATATCTTTAACTATATGGGTTGCCGCGCTGCACGGGATCATTCGTTGGCGGATGACGGGAAGCGTCTTCGAGGTACGAGAAGCAAGCGGGACGTTCTGGCTGAATCCTTGAGTAAATATATATATATATATATATATATATATCTTTATATCTATGGGTTGCCGGCTGCACGGGATTTCGTTGGCGGATGACGGGAAGCGTCTTCGAGGTACGAGAAGCAAGCGGGACGTTCTGGCTGAATCCTTGAGTATATATATATATATATATATATCTTTATATCTATGGGTTGCGGGGCTGCACGGGGGTTTTCGTTGGCGGATGACGGGAAGCGTCTTCGAGGTACGAGAAGCAAGCGGGACGTTCTGGCTGAATCCTAGATATATATATATATTTAGGCTACGGGGTTTTTCGTTGGCGGATGACGGGAAGCGTCTTCGAGGTACGAGAAGCAAGCGGGACGTTCTGGCTGAATCTTGAGTATATATATATATATATATATATATCTTTATATCTATGGGTTGCGGGGCTGCACGGGGTTTTCGTTGGCGGATGACGGGAAGCGTCTTCGAGGTACGAGAAGCAAGCGGGACGTTCTGGCTGAATCCTTGAGTAAATATATATATATATATATATATATCTTTATATCTATGGGTTGCGCGCCGCACGGGAGTTTTCGTTGGCGGATGACGGGAAGCGTCTTCGAGGTACGAGAAGCAAGCGGGACGTTCTGGCTGAATCCTTGAGTAAATATATATATATATATATCTATATATATATATATATCTATGGGTTGCGCGATTGCACGGGGGTTTTCATTGGCGGATGACGGGAAGCGTCTTCGAGGTACGAGAAGCAAGCGGGACGTTCTGGCTGAATCCTTGAGTATATATATATATATATATATATATATCTTTATATCTATGGGTTGCGCCATCGCACGGGGGAATTCGTTGGCGGATTTCCCAAAATGGCCATTTCGCTCGAGACATCCTCGAAAAATCGAGGTGTTGGAGGCTATCGTTTAAGACGTCTTATGTCAAAAATGACGGTTTCGCTCGAGACATCCTCAAACAATCAGGATGTTGAAAAATATCAAAAATTTCTGTTATGCATGAAAAATGAGCGTTTCGCTCGAGACATCCTCGGAAAAATGAGATGCCGACAGAGGTGTTTTAGAACCTCTTATGTCAAAAATGACGTTTTCGCTCGGGACGTCCTCAGAAAATGAGCAGGTGGTCTGCCGTGCTCCCGTGTGGAGCACGGCAGACCACGGCCATTTCGCTCGAGACATCCTCAAAAAATCGAGGTGTGGTCTGCCGTGTTCCTGTGTGGTCTGCCTTGCTCCTGTGGTTTGCCGTGCTCCTCACAGGAGCACGGCAGACCGCGCGTAGGAACCGAGAGGAGCACGGCAGACCAAGACGAGGAGCACGGCAGACCAGGCTTAGGAACCGAGAGGAGCACGGCAGACCAAGACGAGGAGCACGGCAGACCAGGCACCAAGAGCGCCCTCAAGACGACGGAAAGGATGACCAAGACGAGGAGCACGGCAGACCAAGACGAGGAGCACGGCAGACTATGCCCTAAGAGTGCCCTCAAGACGGCCGAACAACGGCAGACCCCATAGGATCACGGCAGACCACAGAAGAGCACGGCAGACCAACAGGAGCACGGCAGACCACACAAGAGCACGGGTCCGTAGCCATTTTGGCTCAAGGCCATGGCGCACCCGACGACCGCGAGTCCGTCGGGCGTTCTTGAGCGCGAGGGGCGCTCTGCCACGAGCCAGAAGCTTCGCCTGGTTTGTTCTCCTTCGTGCCTGCAGGGCAGAGTGTTTCGGCCGAGCAGCTGTCAGTCCCTCGGTGTGCCGCCATGTCGGAGGTTGCCTCGGGGCTGGCTAGGCGGGCGTACTGGTTGTGTGCTAAGCGTGGCTGTAACGCTTGGAACTGGTGTGACAAGCGGTGGACGTGCAAGGCGTGCGGCACCAGTGCTCCCCCTTGGGCGAAGGAGTACCGCTCCGACAAGGCCCCCCCGCGGGTGGACGCAGACGGGTTCGTGCAGCAGCCCAGGGGAAGGGCTGAGCAGCGCGCGGCGAGGCGCTCGGCCTCCCAGCGGGCCCTCTCGGGGAGCACCGCGCCCAGCAGCGCCCCCAACAGCAGGGCACGGCGAGCGCGGCCCTGGGGTGAGGCCAAGTCCCAGATCGAGGAGCTGCAGGCGCAGCTCGTGGCGGCCAGGGAGCGCGTCGACACGCTCCAGGGGGCCTCGGCGCTCGGGCTCTCAGTGGACTTCCAGCGTGAGGCGGAGAATGCCCTCCAGCAGGGCAAGGACCAGGTCGCCGCCCTGGAGCGGTCCGTCCAGGAGGCCCAGCGGACTGAGCGCCCGCCTCACTCGGTGCTCCACATTGAGGCCAACGCCATTCAGAAGGTCGAACGCCAGCTGGCCACGGCTCGCACCAAGAGGGAGAAGCTCCAGCTGCAGGCGTCCGAGCTGCGCGAGCTCATCGCGGAGAAGCAGGAGCAGCTGTCGGCAGCCGAGTTGGGAGTTGATGAAGTCACTGGGCAGATTGCTGAGCTGGAAGAGACCAGGGCCAAGGTCACGCAGCAGGCGATCCAGCGGGCCAACGCAGCTGTCGGAGGCGTGCCGAGCCCGCTTGGGGACGCCGTCCAGGGGTTGCTCACTCAAGTCGGCGCCCTTTCGGATCTCCTCAAGCAGCACGGAGCCGAGCTGCCTCCCAGGTTTTCCGAGATCGTCGAGATTCTCAACACGCAGAAGGAGGCGGTCGCTGACGTGCTCAGGCCCCGCAGCAGCTCGGTCAGGAAGCGCTGGGGCGACAGCGTCGGTGACGACGGCCTCGCGACCGAGGATGACGACATGCCGCTCGACATCGTGGCCTCTGGGGGGCCTGCGGCCGCCCCTCCCGCCGCCGCCTTGCAGGCAGGGCCGACCGCGGCTGGGCCGCCAGCCACGCGGGCCAGGCCAGCGGACGGACCCTACGGCCCTGCAGCGGCCCGCGGCCAGCACGGGGCGACCCTGGGCGCGTGGCCTCAGGTGGAGCCATGCCTCGCAAAGGCCCTCGCCGAGCAAGGGGCGGCCCTCTCGGACGGCGACCCCTTGGTGGCTGCGGCTGCTGTCGTTGCTCCTGCTGCTGGGTACGGGCCGCGCCGTGGGTGATGCGGGAGCGCTGGAGTGGTCAGCTTCCACAGTCGGCCTCGACGTCGGGGACAGCGGGACGCCTTCCCCTCGGGATGTGCGCGGGCCCAGCTGCTGGGACAGGTGGAGGAGGCGCTGCGATGGCCGCTGGCGCGTCCGCGCCCCTCGCAGGCGGCGGGCGGCGCCGAGCGCCCTTGCCCGAGGTAGCCAGCTGGCGCGGTCGGGAACACCGAGGTGGCCCCCCGACGGCCAGTCAGGGGCCGAGAGCGGTGGGATTCAGCCCCACGTCGTCGCAGCTCTCGGCCCCGTTGGTGATGGGCAGGCGCACCCCCCGCTGGCAACCGGAGGGGCGGAGGGACGGCCACCTCCTCAGCGACGGCCACCTCCCGTTCTGGCGAGCGGCCCGCCGACGCCGATGAGGAGCGCCGGAGCGAGGGGCCAGGACCCCCCTCCAGTCCTGGTGGGGGCGGAGGGTCCCGCGACCAGGGGCACAGCGGGCCCTGTGTCTGGCGCTGGTGGGCGCGCCGCTCGCGAGGCAGCCGTCATCGGCAAGGCGCCGCTGGTCGGCAGCGCAGGAGGCCAGCAGCTTCGAGCTGGCCTAGTCATGTTCGGCTGCAATGGCAACACTTGGAGCAGGAGCATTGAAGCCATCGAGGCCTTCTTCAAGGCGCACGACTACTGGCCCGACGTAGTGGCGCTGCAGGAGACGAGGCTCCCGCATGAGCGCCTGCCCAGCGCGGCGGCTCAGGCCCGCGGCCTGGGTTACGCGGCCTTCCTCCACGAGGCGGCGCTGACGGAGAAGCAGGGGCCCCAGGCGACCTCAGGCGGCGTGGCGATTCTGGTGCGAGACGGCTTGCAGGCCGACGAGTCGGCGTACCCGTTGCCCTCGGCCTTGCGGCACCGCCTCATCGGGGTGGAGGTCGCCGCCGCCTCGGGCCTTCGGATCTTGGTGCTCGCTGGGTACTTTCAGCACTCTGTGGGCCCTCGAGGCACCAACCTGGACATGTTTTCGGCCATCTCGGAGGTGACGGGCTCTTCTGCCGACATCCCGTGGGTCCTCCAAGCCGACTTCAACAAGGAGCCCGAGCCCCTGGAGGAGTTGGGGTGGCCCGCGGCGGTGCGGGGGCACGTCCTGGGGCCCTCGGAGGCGACGTGCCATGCCGAGGGATGTGACCACCTCTACGACTGGTTCGTGGCCTCCGCGGCGCTGGCTGCCTGCACGGCCTCCTGCGCCACCACGCTCGAGGGCTTCGGTCTGCACCCTCATCGCCCTGTCCTGCTTCGCCTCCAGGACGTTCGGGCAGATGCGTTGGTGGAGGTTCCGTCCAGGCCCGCACGCTTCCCCGAAGTTGCTCCTGAGCTCCTTCGGGCGCACGAGGACGCGGAGATTGTGTGCTACTCGGTTGGCAAGAAGGGACAGGCCACGCCTAGGGGCGTCGCGTGGTCCTGGGACACCCGTCATCTCGGCAGAGGAGAGGGGCCTCGGCTGTCCCTCAAGCCTCTCAGTGCCTTGGTCAGGCGGGATGCCAGGTTCAGGTTCAGCCTCCTCACGCACCGCTTGAGGAGCTGCCTGGACGTGGCCCTCCAGCGGGTGCGCGCTGAGAGGACTGGCCGCTGGCATCCTCGGCATGCAGACTGGTACGGGCACCAGGCCGGGCTCAGGGCGCAGCTCTTGCTAGAGGCGGTGCAGGAGGCTGCCGACTCGGTCGGTGGGGCTCTCCCTGGCGCAGCTCCTGATCGACTAGGCGACCTGGTGTTTCAGGCGGGCGTCCACGGCAGCCCTGATGCCGTTCGGGACCTCCAAGTGCTGCTCGGTGCATCGCAGCGCCGCGACGCTGCTCAGAGCGCCCAGGCCTGGCGCAACTGGGCACAGACAGCGGTCGAGAAGGGCGGTCGTCTGGCCCACCGCTTCTCGAAGGCGACGCCCCCGCCGACGGTCAGGGACGCTGACTCGGGCAGGAGGCTTGTTGGGATGGCAGCGATCGGAGAGCTCACGAGTGTCTGGCAGAAGCTGTGGCTCCAGGACGGGTTTGCCCTGGGCGCAGGGGCCAGCAGCTGGGACGTTGGCGAGTGGCGGCTGCCACCCATCTCGCTGGAGCAGCTCCAGGCGGCCTGCAAGCGCTACAGCCCCTCGGTGGGGCTCGGGTGCGACTCTCTGCACCCTCGGCAGATCCTCCTGTTGCCCGTAGCGCTGCAGCAGCGCATCCTGGACATCCTAGCGGCCTACGACGACGCCCCTGCATCGATCAACGGGCAGGTCTCCCTGATGGTGTTCATCCCGAAGGCAGATGGAGGGGTAAGGCCCATTGCGTTGCTGCCGCTGGTCCTGCGGCTGTGGTCGCGCCTCCGCCAGCCGTGCTGTGCCCGCTGGGAGGCTGACCACGACTTCCCCTTCTTCTGGGGACGTGACGGGCGGGACTGCGAGCGGGCTGGGTGGCTGCACAACTGTTTTGCGGGGTTCGCGAAGGCGAACCAGCAGTTCGAGGCCGCGAGCCTCTTCCTGGACATCAGCAAGTTCTACGAGCATGTGCGTCACGATGTTCTCTGGGCGAATGCAGTACGTTTCGGGTTCAACCTCAGGCTGTTGCGCGGCCTCCTCACCTCCTACCAGGCCCCTAGGATGATCCTCGCGGCGGGAATGGCTTCCCCCGCCTTCGGCACTACAGGTACGGTTTTGGCTGGGTGTGCGTGTGCGACAGCAGTTGCGAAGCTCCCAGTGCTGGGCGCCCTCCTGGCCGCGGGGGCGACGTGCCCGTTGGTCACGCCGAGGAATGTTGTCGACGACATCTCGCTCCAGGCGGTCGGCACGGCCCGACTCGTTAAGCAGCAGATGTTGGCCTCCAGCTGTGAAGTGGTCCGCCAGCTGCGAGAACAGCACCTCCCACTCAACGAGAGTAAGTCGGTCTTCCTGGCCTCGTCGCCGCAGCTCGCCAAGGAGCTTTCCGAGGCGTGGGCAGCGCAGGGCTTGACCTTCAAGAGGGGACTGCAGGCGAGGAACCTCGGCACCGACGCCAACATCACTCGTCGAGGAGTGCATGAAGGTGCTGTGCGTGCGGTCGGCGGCCTTCGGCGTGGACGCAGGCTCGGGGTGCTTCGCTCAGCTGGTGCGGCGACCGAGATGGTCCACCGTGCTGGGCCCACCGCGGCGATGCTGTGGGGGCGTACTGTGACTGGTGTACCTGATAGGGAGCTTCATTCGTGGCGCTTGGCGGCTGTGCGCTCGGCTGGGAAGTTCCCTAAGGGCGCCTCACTCGGGCTGAGGCTCAGAGCGGTGGAGGTCATGCGGTCCATCGACCTCGACCCGAGCCCCGCGCTGCTTCGTGCCGCTGTGCAGATGGCGGCCAGCCTCCTTCAGTCGGGGGAGGTCTCGCAGCGCATGTTCGAGACGGCCGTGCAGGAGGCGGAGCGGAGGCACGCGGGAGCAGCAGCCCCATGAGCGCACTGCCGTACGCCAGTGGATGCCTTGGCCCTCTCGCTCACCAGGGTGGGCTGGAGGCTCGTCCAAGGCACCTGCCTCGCCACCGACGACGGCCACATCCTGGACCTGCGCATGATGGGGCCGCGCGAGCTGGGCCTGCTGGCAGCGGCAGGGGCGCGGCGTGCTTCGGACAGGTCGGAGCTGGCCCGCCTGGGCCACGGTGCGCTCCCCCCGTCGCCCCTGTTCTGGGAGGCCTTCTCGGAGGTCCTCGGGCCTGGCAGCAAGCTCAGCCCCAGGGAGAAGGCGGCGGTGTTGAGTTTCCTTTCCAACGCCCACTGGCCCCAGACCCGTCTGCACTCGGCAGGGGAGAGGGAGCATGCTCGCTGCTGCGCTTGCGATGCACCCCGCGGCAGCCTCTGGCACAGGCTGTTCGAGTGTCCCGTCCTCGCGGGGCCGAGGCGCGACTCTACCTCCGACCGCCTTCGGCGCTGCGCACACCGTGCACGTGGCCGTGGTGAGGAGGCGGGGGAATGCTTTGCGCGCTGCTGGCTCCCTCAGCCCCCGAGGGCCGCACCGAGGTCGGATGCCATGGCGGTCATGTGGCGCAATCGCCCCGCCGACGGTCTCCTCGGGGGGCGTCTCTACCTGGATGGGTCGGCGCTCGACCCCGAGCACGAGAGCCTACGGCGTGCGGGTTGGAGCATCGTGCAGTGCGACTCCGACGGCAACATGGAGTGCGCGGTGTACGGCAGCGTGCGCCAAGACCTCTGCCCTTTCCAGTCGGCCAAGGACGGCGAGGATTTCGCGGTCTGGATGCTGTCCCGCTTCCTGGGCCCGTGTGTGGACGAGATCCTCATCGATTGTGCGTCTACGGTCAGCTGCCTCACGTTGGGCAAGAGGTACGCGACGGCAGCCAACAAGCCCAATGCCCATCTCTGGGAGGGGATCTACGCTTCGCTGGACGTGGACATGCTCAAGGTTACCAAAGTGGCAGCCCACTGCACCGCCAGAGACGTGATGGATGGCAAGATCACGGAGGCGGACCTCCGCGGCAACGGTCATGCCGACCGCTGGGCCAAGGCAGGTGCGGAGCTGCACCGCTCCAGCCCCGTGGCCAGGCGCGAGTTCTTCGGCACGATGGAGGTGGTGAGGGAGCTCTCCTGCTGGGTGGCGCAAGCCTCCCTCATCTGGCAGGGGATCGAGGTCAAGGACTGCGAGGGCCTGCCTGAGGGCAGCGAGCGGATGGCTGTTTCCTTCGCCGTGCCCGTGGTGGAGCCCGCCAGCAGCCGCCCGTCCGACTCGGGTTCGGGCGACGGGTGGGCCTCGGCGGCGCCCTCGGTGCGACGGCCTTCGTCGTCGCTGGCCACGTCCTGGCCTTCGCCAGGTGCGGGGAGGGCGCCGCCGAGCAGGAGCTGATGGCGTGCACCCACTGCGGGGCGTACGCGCGGCTGGGCGGGCGCTCAGGCGCGGCGCCCAAGCTCAAGGAGCAATGCCCAGGGTCTGCTGGGCTTCCCAAGGGCAGGCGCGACCAGAAGGCACGCTGGATGCAGGGGCGGCATCCTGCTGGCACGCCCCGCAGCGGCAGCAAGCGGGTCGGCGCGACAGTGCCCAGCCTGCGCAAGGAGGACGTGGTGCCGATGGACGCCTGGGTGCGCTTCCTGCAGTGGCTGGGGGTCCGCCCCGAGGATGCCCCTGGCGGGGAGGCCGCCGGCGCCAGCCGCGGGCCCCCCAGCGGCGCGGCGGCCGCTGGCGAGGCGGCGGCTGAGCCGCTGGCGCCTGGCCCCGCGGGGGCCTCGAGGGAGGCATGGCTTGTCGCCTACGGCCTGGACGAGGCGAGCCTCCTCGAGTGGTCAGCTGCGGCTGAGACGGCGCGAGAGGACAGGCGCAAGAGGCGCCGCCTTGCAGATGGTGATGAGGGGTCGTGATGCAGCATCACTTTCTTCTTCCTGTTGTGTCCGCCCCTCTCATGGTCTGCTGGTCTGCAGACACCTTCATCTTCTTCTGAGTGCGTGAGGCAGCCCCTTCATTTTGTTGTGGGTTTCAGCCCTCACGTCGAGGTCAGGCCCGTTTGGCTTTGCAATGCGTGTGCTGGCCTCTCCTCGAGGTTCGTGAGGCCCTTCGTCTCTTGTTGTGAGGGTGGGCCTCGCGTCTCATTTGCTGCGAGGCAGACATGTTGGCCGTGCTATGCGTGCCTCTGCCTCCGCGGCTTTCTCGATTTCTTTGAAATCTTGCGCTTCGCGCGTCTGGCGCTTCGCGCCCTCCCCTGCGGTGGCTCCTTCGGGGCCCCTAGGGTTGGCCCTTGAGGCCCTGGGGCCAACGGGCTCCGTGGGCCTCGGGCTCCTTTTAGCCTTCATAGGCCCCGCAGCTCACAGCTCACAGCTCACACAAGAGCACGGGTCCGTAGCCATTTTGGCTCAAGGCCATGGCGCACCCGACGACCGCGAGTCCGTCGGGCGTTCTTGAGCGCGAGGGGCGCTCTGCCACGAGCCAGAAGCTTCGCCTGGTTTGGTTTCCTTCGCGCCTGCAGGGCAGAGTGTTTCGGCCGAGCAGCGGTCAGTCCCTCGGGGTGCCGCCATGTCGGAGGTTGCCTCGGGGCTGGCGAGGCGGGCGTACTGGTTGTGTGCTAAGCGTGGCTGTAACGCTTGGAACTGGTGTGACAAGCGATGGACGTGCAAGGCGTGCGGCACCAGTGCTCCCCCATGGACGAAGGAGTACCGCTCCGACAAGGCCCCCCCGCGGGTGGACGCAGACGGGTTCGCGCAGCAACCCAGGGGAAGGGCTGAGCAGCGCGCGGCGAGGCGCGCGGCCTCCCAGCGGGCCCTCTCTGGGAGTACCGCGCCCAGCTGCGCCCCCAACAGCAGGGCACGGCGAGCGCGACCTTGGGGAGAGGCCAAGACCCAGATCGAGGAGCTGCAGGCGCAGCTCGTGGCGGCCAGGGAGCGCGTCGACACGCTCCAGGGGGCCTCGGCGCTCGGGCTCTCAGTGGACTTCCAGCGTGAGGCGGAGAATGCCCTCCAGCAGGGCCCTCCAGCAGGGCAAGGACCAGGTCGCCGCCCTGGAGCGGTCCGTCCAGGAGGCCCAGCGGACTGAGCGCCCGCCTCACTCGGTGCTCCACATTGAGGCCAACGCCATTCAGAAGGTCGAACGCCAGCTGGCCACGGCTCGCACCAAGAGGGAGAAGCTCCAGCTGCAGGCGTCCGAGCTGCGCGAGCTCATCGCGGAGAAGCAGGAGCAGCTGTCGGCAGCCGAGTTGGGAGTTGATGAAGCCACTGGGCAGATTGCTGAGCTGGAAGAGACCAGGGCCAAGGTCACGCAGCAGGCGATCCAGCGGGCCAACGCAGCTGTCGGAGGCGTGCCGAGCCCGCTTGGGGACGCCGTCCAGGGGTTGCTCACTCAAGTCGGCGCCCTTTCGGATCTCCTCAAGCAGCACGGAGCCGAGCTGCCTCCCAGGTTTTCCGAGATCGTCGAGATTCTCAACACGCAGAAGGAGGCGGTCGCTGACGTGCTCAGGCCCCGCAGCAGCTCGGTCAGGAAGCGCTGGGGCGACAGCGTCGGTGACGACGGCCTCGCGACCGAGGATGACGACATGCCGCTCGACATCGTGGCCTCTGGGGGGCCTGCGGCCGCCCCTCCCGCCGCCGCCTTGCAGGCAGGGCCGACCGCGGCTGGGCCGCCAGCCACGCGGGCCAGGCCAGCGGACGGACCCTACGGCCCTGCAGCGGCCCGCGGCCAGCACGGGGCGACCCTGGGCGCGTGGCCTCAGGTGGAGCCATGCCTCGCAAAGGCCCTCGCCGAGCAAGGGGCGGCCCTCTCGGACGGCGACCCCTTGGTGGCTGCGGCTGCTGTCGTTGCTCCTGCTGCTGGGTACGGGCCGCGCCGTGGGTGATGCGGGAGCGCTGGAGTGGTCAGCTTCCACAGTCGGCCTCGACGTCGGGGACAGCGGGACGCCTTCCCCTCGGGCTGTGCGCGGGCCCAGCTGCTGGGACAGGTGGAGGAGGCGCTGCGATGGCCGCTGGCGCGTCCGCGCCCCTCGCAGGCGGCGGGCGGCGCAGAGCGCCCTTGCCCGAGGTAGCCAGCTGGCGCGGTCGGGAACACCGAGGTGGCCCCCCGACGGTCAGTCAGGGGCCGAGAGCGGTGGGATTCAGCCCCACGTCGTCGCAGCTCTCGGCCCCGTTGGTGATGGGCAGGCGCACCCCCCGCTGGCAACCGGAGGGGCGGAAGGACGGCCACCTCCACAGCGACGGCCACCTCCCGTTCTGGCGAGCGGCCCGCCGACGCCGATGAGGAGCGCTGGAGTGAGGGGCCAGGGCCCCCCTCCAGTCCTGGTGGGGGCGGAGGGTCCCGCGACCAGGGGCACAGCGGGCCCCGTGTCTGGCGCTGGCGGGCGCGCCGCTCGCGAGGCTGCCGTCATCGGCAAGGCACCGATGGTCGGCAGGGCAGGAGGCCAGCAGCTTCGAGCTGGCCTAGTCATGCTCGGCTGCAATGGCAACACTTGGAGCAGGAGCATGGAAGCCCTCGAGGCCTTCTTCA
>CAUYUJ010014284.1:56772-104272 GCA_963575745.1 Prorocentrum cordatum
CCTCGCTAGCTGGGCCCGTCCACCTGCTCGCGCCCGAAGTGCGCGCCGCTTTTTCTTCGTGGCGTTGGCCACCGCCTGCGCTGCTGCCATAGACGCTAGCAGGGTAGCAAGCTGGGGGAGACAGTCAGACCCGAACGCCCCCGCCCCCCCACGTTCGCAATTGGGGCCCTCGTCGCCACTGCTGGATTCGCAGCCCTCGTCGCGGCGGTTGGGTGCGTCTCGAAACATTGGGTTCAATAGTATGGTGGCGCGGGGCTGGGTTGGCAATCAAACAATGCCAGGGGGCTGGGAACACGGAAGGGGCGAGGATTGGATAGGCGCGTGTGCGCGTACGTGTGCATGTATATATAAGCTTGTGTCAGAGTTAGTGGCATGGGTGGAAACAGGACGGGTGCGTGGACAGACAATAAACACATACATTGTAAAAGCGTTGGATACATTAAGAGATGAGGGAAGGAACAGGAAGCGATTGGGAATGATACAGAGGACGAGGAAGGAGAGGGATATGTATATGTATAGGGAGAGAGAGAGAGATATGGAGAAGGATAGGGAGAGGGAAGGATATTTGCACACATATACACGACGAGAGAGAGAGAGAGAGAGAGAGAGAGAGATAGAGAGAGAGAGAGAGAGAGAGAGAGAGAGAGAGAGAGAGAGAGAGAGAGCGAGGGAGAGAGAGTGTGAGAGAGATAGGGGGGGGGAGCGGAGGGATGGAGGGGGGCAGAGAGAGGGAGGAAGCGGATAGGAAGGCAGGGAAGGGGGGCGGGAGGGAGGGACGGGAGGATAGTTTTGTTGTTGCGTCGTCGCCGCTGCTTTGTCAGGTGCGCTCAGTGCGCACCCTCCCATCGCAGCTCGCTGTGCTCGAGAGTTCGTCGGGGCGGACGCCCCGCGGCGCCCGCGCTCTGCATGGAGCCCGCTGGCGCTAATGCCAAGCGCAGGAGGCTGTGCAATGCTGCTGGCAGCGTAGATGTGCAGAGGGAGGCAGGCGCCCAGCTTCTGAGATAATTGCAGTCGCAATACTGTTGTGGTAAATTGCCGGCTGCGGCGATGTGCACGCTCGTTTACTACGCTAGCCAGTCTGGTTCTTGCATAGATAGCACGTGGGGGCTCCATCCTGGATCGCAAACAGGCCACTTCCAGAGGTTGATCGATAAGAAGATGAATCAGTTGGGGATCGTCTCGCCTTTTCCGTCGGCAGTCTTATCGGTACCAGGCCAAACTAGCGTTGGCAGGCCCAGAACAGATCTCAAGTTGCAGTGCAGGCCGTTTCACGAGCTCGTTCGCAGGGAGGTTCAGCAGGCTGGTGGCGCGCAGGTCCTACGCGCCAAGTTGGACGCCGTGGATTGGCCCCCTTCCTATCGCGAGAATGAGAACGTGAAAGCAGCGAAGGCCGCTGATCCGAACTCGTTAGTGCTGCCGCTAGCTCTTTACGCAGACGGGGCTCGGTATGGCGGCATGGCGTCCTCGGGGCGCCAGCGGGGGATCGTCGTGATCTCGGTTGTCAATCTTCTTACGGGGGTCCGACACCCAGGGGTGATTCTGCGTAAGCAGCTGTATTGCAAGTGCGGCTGCAGAGGGCGTTGCTCGGTCCATCGGCTCTTCGAGTTCGTCGCGTGGAGTCTGGAGGCAATGTTGCGTGGAGTGTTTCCTTTGGTGGATTGGGGCGGCCAGCAGTTTGCAGAGGGCGACCCTCGCGCGGCGCCCGTGGGGGGATCCAGCTTAGGTTTCCGAGGTGTGGTCGTCCAGCTTCAACTTGATTGGGAAGCTGTCTGTTCTCTTTTTGGCGTGGCGTTCTGGTCAGACGCCAGGGCGCCCTGCCCGCTGTGCTCGGCGTGCAAGTCCACTATGCACAGATATAGGACCTACTTTTTGTTTACTTCGGAGTGGGGGGATGGGGGTGAGGAAGAGGATGGACAATATGGAGGGAATGGGAAGGGCGGGGGGGCAGGGCGACGGGACGGTGTCAGGGGAAAGCAAGGGGACGAGGGCCATGGGAAAGAGTAGCATGAGAAAACACTCGGGCGGATCATATAAACCCCTCCAGCGAGCTTTGTGCACCTATACTACCTTGGGTCGATCACGCAGAGGGCTCTCATGAGCTCGCCTGCAGAGCCTGCGAGTTCTGGGTGCACCTCAATTCCCAGGCCGACGTGGCGAAGCTCGTGGGCGGCGGGAACATGAAATACGACAAAAGGAAACAAAAAGGCAGAGGCCTCACCATACAGACAACAATCGAGCCCCTCAACCCCGAAAGCTGTAGACTAGAAAAAGGAGATATATTATTTCCTCAGGATGGCCTCCCAGACATAGCCAGAATCAGCGTCATTCGGACACCCGCGTGGATCAGATTTTGGAGGCCTAAGAATCAGACACTGTGCAATATTAGGAACCCTGTGTTTTCAGATAAGACGGGCATGGACATAGCTAAGTCGCTGACCGTGGACTTTTTGCACACCGTTTGCCTAGGTGTATTTTCAAGCATCATCCTCGCCACTGTGTGGAGGCTGTGCGATCTCAGAGAGTTTGGGGGGATGCTGTCAGAGAAAGCCGAGAGGGATAGCCGCGCTGCTGGTAAGCTCCGAGACAGCATCGGGGAGTTTTTCGAAAGCCAGAGGAGACTCGGTCTCGACCCCCCGTATATGGATTCGTTCACGTTGGCGATGTTCGGGAGTAAGGACAAACCAATTTTGAAGTCGAAAGCAATGGAAGCAAAGTGGATATTCCGCTGGTGTGCGCAAGTTGCCCTCCCCGAGTACGCTGACAGGCTTGCGCGTGGCACGGCGCTGCTGGCATGCACGGTGCCGTTGTTAGAGTGGGACAACACATTAGATGCCATCCCTGGTGACCCGACGCCAGAAGAGTACAGTTATCTGAAATCTAGATGTGTACGACACCTATATATGTTGGAGGCTGCGGCGGTCCCGCGCAAACCGAAGCATCACCTGTTCTGGCAATTGGTGGACAGGACCCGTTTGTCGTGGGGTGGGGCATCGTGCGAGTATATGTCATAAAGTATGGAGTACACCGCACTTGTGAGGAAAGTAGCGTAGCCTACAGTACAGATCGTATATAGAACGTCCGTCGCCAACGTCGTCGACGTCGAAGGTCGACGTCGCCGACGTCGGAGGAGGAGGGGGGAAGAGGAGGAGGAGGAGGAGGAGGAGGCGGAGGAGGGAGAGGAGGAGGATGAGGAGGAGGAGGAGGAGGAGGAGGAGGAGGAGGAGGAGGAGGAGGATGCATACATGCAGAAGGCCGACCCATAGCTGGCCTTCTGGTACCAGTACTCGTCGGCGTCTTGTCTTCCTCGGCGCAGGGGGGAGGAGGGGGGGGGGGGGGGGGAAGGGGAAGGGGGAAGGGGGCCTGGGTGCGAAGATCTCGCGTCGGGGCGAGCGCTTCGGAGCCAGCGCGCCCTCTTGGGGGGAGGGGCCCCGCCCCGAAGTCCACGCGCCAGTTTTTCGAGCTGCGTCCAGTCTAACTGGCCCCCGCCCCTCCCCACCCCTGCCAGCTCGCTCAGGATGCCATTCTTCGGACACCCTCGTCGCTACGCGACCTGGCGCGACGAGACGCTCAATCACGTACTGGCGCTGCTCGCCCAGGCGTCGCTCGCGAGATCAGGGTGCTGGGAAAAGGGGGTGTTCGCCAGACTTGACTTGCAGGTTTATCTGGGCATCGGAGTTGCTGACGTTCGGAATTGCTGGTAGATCAGTCGAGCTGGGGTGGCTGTCGAATTGCATGCCATCAGAATTGCCAGCGGCCCACCTTCGGGGCCCCGCTACTGAATCCCCCCTTCCCCCGCCCCCCCTTCTGGAAGCCCATTTCTGGAAGCCACTCGCCCCCCGCGCCCCTCTGTGAATGTGCCCTGGTACTTCTGGTGGTCGGGCCGTGCGACGCCACGACTCTTGCTGGGTGGAGCCTGGCGGCGTCAATTCTCTCGGGAAGGAGGGGAGGGGGAGGATGATGATGGGGTGGGAGGGGGGGTGAGGAGGGAGGAGGAGGAGGAGGAGGAGGAGTAGGAGGAGGGAATGGATGGGGGAACGAACTTGGGAGCCATCGGAAGGACACCGTGCACGGCTGGGGCTTCTCTCTCTCTCTCTCTCTCTCTCTCTGATTCTCCCTCCTTCTCTCTCTCTGTCTCTGTCTCTCACTCCGCCCCTCCTCCGCAGGCCCCCCTGTTCCCTCCCTCGCCCGCCCCCCTCTCTCCACTGGCCGTGCAGTGCCTTCCTCCTGGCGCGGGTGTCGGGCCTTCGAGGTTTCGGTCCTTGTTTTTCGGTCGTGTCCCTCGATCGGCGTTGTCTGGCTCCTGGGTGCCCGCCCCTCGTTCCTTTTCGGTCCCCTTCGGGCCCCCGTCGCGCGTCGGTCGAGTTAACCAGAACGAAACAAGGGACTGGAACGCCCCTCCCCCCCCCCCGTGGTTGCCCAAGCCATCCAGAATGTCTTTGCAAGATGGTGGTGGTTTCATGTCTTCGGATGAAGAATCTGATGCCGAACCATTGCGCTCGCCTCGTTCAGTTCTAATTTGCTGGTCTGTATTAGACCAGCAGTGGCAAGTGACTTGCTCGTGCGCTGACGGGCCAGATGAGCGACGCTACCTTACTTGGCAGGACCTCCAGGGGCCCTGGTGCTCTGTCTACCCCCGCCCCCCCCCTCCGGCCCTTGGGCGAGAGGGGGTGCGACGCGGGGCGACACGGGAAGAGGGGGGGGCGAGTGTTCGGGAGGGGAGGGGTGGTAACGCAGGGCGGGGTTTGCGGTGGACGGGAGAGATACAGAGAGAGGGGGGGGAGGAACGGGCGATGCAGAATATCTCGCGAGATGGCGATATATTCTCTTGATCGCTCATTCCTCACCCCTCCTTTTCTCTGGGAGAGAAAGGGATGGCGAATGCGAAGAGAGCGGCATGGGGGAGGGGGATGGGCGAGAGAGAGATGGAGAGGGCGCGCGCATACACGCACCCCCGATAGGAGCTCGAGTTACTGTATTGTCTCCGTCGTCAGCCAATCGAGGTCCAGACAGATCACCGGCGCCCGAGTGGCAGACCGTTCGCGCCGACTGAGAGGGCGCAGCGCACATGGTGTCGGAGGCCAGGCAGATGTCTATTGATCAATTTCAAGATTATATCATGGGGAGCCTCAATATTCGATCCGAGGACTTGGCCAAAAGGGAGGAGGAGGAAGGAGGAAGGAGGAATGATGAAGGATGAGGATGAGGAGGAGGAGGAGGAGGAGGAGGAGGTGTAGGAGGCGAGGAGGAGGAGGAGGAGGAGGAAGAGGAGGGAAGAGGAGGAGCAGCAGCAGCAGCAGAGGAGGAGGAGGGAGCGGGAAGGAGCGAGGAGGAGGAGGAGGAGGAGGTGGAGGAGGAGGAGGAGAAGGAAGAGCGAGGGAGGATCAGGGCGAGGGCTTACGTCAGAAATGGGGGGGGGGGGTGAGGACGAACATGATAAGGACTGAGGGACATGCGGGTTCGACGACGTCTTCGGTTCGACGTCCGTCGCCGACGTCGTCGACGTCGAAGGTCTAGGACGCGCCGACGTCGGATGAGGAGGGGGAAGAGGAGGAGGAGGAGGAGGGGGAGGAGGAGAGGAGGAGGAGGAGAGGAGGAGGAGGGGCGAGGAGAGGAGGAGGTGGAGGTGGAGGTGGATGAGGAGGAGGAGGAGGGGGAGGAGGATGAGGAGGAGGAGGAGGAGGAGGAGGTGGCGGAGGAGGAGGAGGAGTGGAGGAGGAGCAGGAGCAGGAGGAGGAGGCGGATGAGGACGAGAGGGGGATGGAGGACGGGGGGAGTTATTGCCATGGGTGTGACCCCCCAGGAAGAACTCGTCGATGCGACATCGATCATATGACATTGTCGCCCAGCCTCGCCCGCTGAGAGCGGCCGCCCGCTGAGAGCGGCCGCCCTGTGCCTCTTCCGCAGCTTCCTCCTATCATATCCTCCCCTCCCTTGCCCCTGTCTTATTCTCCCTCATCCCTTCTCCCCTGCTCCCCTGCTCCTGCTCCTCCTCATCATCCTCCTCCGCCTCCTCCTCCTCGTCCTGGGCCTCGTCCTCGTCCTCGTCCTTGTCCTCGTCGTCGTCGTCGTCGTCGTCGTCCCCCCTCCTCCTGGTGCGCCTCCCGCGTGGAGCGGCTCGGCTCGGCTCGGCGTGCCCGCAAGTTCGAGCAACTATGACCGCACGTGCAGTGCGATCGTCCCGAGTCCTCTCCTCCCTCCTCCCCTTCATCCTCCTCCTCCTCCTCCTCCTCCTCCTCCCCTCCTCCTCCTCCTCCTCCGCCTCCTACCCTCGTCCACGGCCTCGTCCTTGTCCTCGTGCTCCTCGTCCTCCTCGCCGTCGTCCTCCTCATCCTCCCCCTCCTGCTCCTGCTCCTGCTGCTGCTCCTCCTCATCCTCCTCCGACGTCGGCGACGTCGACCTTCGACGTCGACGACGTCGGCGACGGATGTCGACGAAGACGTCGTCGACGATAGACGTCGCCGACGACGACGGGCGACGGCGACGGACGTCGACGTCATTGACGTCGACGTGGCTTTCGTCGTCGATCGTCGTCGTCCTCGACCGTCGACGTCGACGTCCGTCGCCGTCGCCGTCGTTAAACGGCGACGCTGACGACGACGGCGACAGCGAGCAGGGGGAGCGGCATCCTGCTGTTGCTGTCGCTGGTGTCGGGCAGGCGCCTGGCCCCCCCCCACCTGCCGTGCCAACTGCGCGGGCGGGAGGCGTTGCAGGGCACGCAAGCAAGCAAGCAAGCAAGCACGCAAGCAAGCAAGCAAGCAAGCAAGCAAGCAAGGAAGCACGCAAGCAAGCAAACGCACGACCAAACAAACAAACAGGCAATCAAACACGCCACAGAACGCACGAACAAACGAACCCACGACGCAACAATCACAAACCATCGCGCGTGCGAGCGCGGTTCGAATCGGCACTTGGCCCTAGAACGGCGGCGACGTGTATACCGTGGCACCACGCACAACAAAACGAGCGTTTAAGGCACAGCGCGGCACGAAACGTGAAAATAGCGCATGCGACGCTACATGATCGAGATCGCCGCCGCGATTTCCATCTAACAAACCCGATGGGGCACGCGGCAACCGATCCGCACGTGCGGTGTTAACTATATATAGTGATTACAGTAAAATATGATGGAATAACGATTGTTATATAGACTATATAGTCAACATGGCGATGTTGTCAACTTACGATGCTTATCATATAAGCATCGGTGTTAAGCAACAACGATATAGCAAACGAAGGACCCATGGGTAGTGGTGGGAGTGCACCGGCGCCAGAACCCTCAGCCCACCTGCAGTTCGCCAAATATAGTGTCATCCCAGTGTTGTGAGGAGACCCAGACGGAGGAACCTGCCCGTGTGGATTGCGGGACCCTTACGAGCAAGCCCTCCGTCGGGTGCAGGATAGTGCCTAAGGTCGCTAGGTGGTGGTTCATGTTAGCTGTGCCGGAGGGGTGGTCTACAGAGACCTTTCTCGCCCCCGCCGAGGTCATCTCCGACGAGCACGGCGTCGACCCCACTGGAACCTATCGCGGAGACTCCGGCCTCCAGCTGGAGCGCATCAACGTGTACTACAACGAGGCGACCAGAGGGCGCTACGTTCCACGCGCGGTGCTGATGGACCTGGAGCCCGGCACCATGGACAGCGTCCGGGCCAGGCCGTTCGGCCAGCTCTTCCGCCCAGACACTTTTGTCTTCGGCCAAACAGCTGGTGGTGAGGCATTGGCGCCAGTACACGCCGATGCCGGTGCCCTCCCGGCACCCAGGCGCTGGGCAGGAGGCCGCGGTGGTCGACCGCCTGTGGTGCTCCACCATGATCGCATTGGAAGGGGCCTTCCGGGGCGCGCGCCGGGAGCTGTACCGCAGGGAGGGCAAATATCCAGCCTTGGAGGGCCCGGGCTGGGGGCGGTCGAAGACGCGCCAGCACTTGGCGCAACCGCAGGACAGGGCGTCGCAGGGCTTCGGCGCCGAGAGCGGGCGCGCGATCCTTGCCCAGGCCACCCGGGTCACTCGGCTGAAGCATCTGGGATGGCTGGAGGCGTGCGGCCAGAGTGCGAGCGAGGAGGCGCAGAGGCTGCGGCAGCTACTCTGGGCCGCGGAGGAAACCAGGGCAGGGCGCCGGAGCCCCCAGGGGGGCGCCGAGGCGGCGGCGGAGCGCCTGCTGGAAGAGATGCGCCAGGGCGCATTCCAAACGCGCCTGCGCGACTGGCGGGCCAAGATGAGGGGCAACCACAGGGCTGCGTGGCAATGGGTGAGAGACGCCTGGCTACGGCCCTTCACCGGCGTCTACTCGGAACACGTGCGCAAGGGGTGCGCCACGAGTGCCATGCAGGAGACCCTGGAGTGCCTGCAGGCCCACTGGAGGGTGGTTTGGGACAGGGAGCGACAACGGCCGGATGAGGTCGTGGACGCCCTCGCGGAGGTGCCCCCCGCGGCGCAGCCGGCCTGGTTCGAGGCAGTCAACGCTGCGTAGCTGCGCGGCGCCGCCCAGCGGCAGCGAGGGGCCGCGTGCGGCGCGGATGGCTGGAGCGGCGCGGAGCTTGCAGACCTGCCGCTGGAGATCTGGCGCCACCTGGCGCGGGCGCTGCGCTACGTCGAGGAGGCGGGCGCCCCCCGGAAGCCCGGGCCCGGGCCAGGGCCGTGTTCCTGCCCAAGGACGGCAAAGGGGTCCGGGCGGACGGCGCGGTGGACTGCGCCACCCTCCTGCCGATCACCGTCCTCAGCTCGTGGTGGCGGCTATGGGGGTCGGCAAGGATGCGCACCTGGGGCGCGCAGCAGTGGTTGTCGACCTGGTGGCCGCAGGAGGCGTGCGGAGGCAGGCCCGGCATGGAGGTCGCGGACACTTTCCTCCCGCTGCTGGAGGACTTCGAGGGCGGCGCTTTCCTCGCCTCCTTCGACTACTCGCTGGCTTTCGATCTTGCAGATCCGGCCGTCGTGGAAACACTCTTTGGCAATTTGGGCTTGCCAGCCTCGGTGAACAGGCTCATCGCCGGAGTCTGGCAGCGCCAGAAGCGATGGGTGGAGGTACAGGGGCACGTGCACAATACCCCCTGCGAGGTGACCTCCTCGATGCCCCAGGGAGACTGCTGGAGCGTCATCGGTGTGGGCGCTCTGCTGGCAGGGCCCGTGGTGGACCTCAAGGCCCGTTCCCCCAGGCGCGACAGGGCACTTGGATGGGCGACAGGAGCTGGGCGACGCCCGCGGCAAGAATGGCAGCAGCGCTCGGGGCTGCCTGGCGGCGGTGGAGCGCCACCCTCGGACTGAAGGAGAATGGGGGCGAGGAGCAGTTCTCCCACCGCGCGGCCGAGGGCAGGAGGGCCCTGGGGCAGCAGGCAGGCGTGGCGGCGACGGCCGTCAGGGTGGCCCCGCTGATCCTGGGGTGCTACATGCAGCCTGCGCGCCGGGTGGGCCTGCAGGACAAGGAGCAGAAACGGCTCGACGTCGCGGCGGGGCGCCTGAGGAGGATCGCCATTGTCGCTGCGCACGGGCGCCAGGAGGCCTTTCGTGTCGGGAGTCCTCGGAGGGGCCTCGTGGGGATGGGTTGCCCGGCGCCCGCCCGCGGCAGCAGTGGACAAGCTGGAAGCAACGGTGCACGGAGCACTGCGGATGCCGAAGCGGGCGTCGCCTCACCTCTTCGAGATGCTGATTGGCCATTCTACCAGCGTCTTCTACCGCGTCGTGGAGGCCGAGGTGACGACGGCAGTGCGGCGGGTGGGCAAGACGCGCGCCCTGCCTGGGGCGTGGGGCGGCGGCGGCTGGCCCAAGTGCCTCCGGGAGTGGATGCAGCAGCTGGGGTGGCAGGAAGACGCGGGCGGTGCTGGTGGCGGCGCGGGCGCCCTGCAGGAGGGCTGGCGCTGGCGGCGCCCCGTCGCGCAGGCCACCATCAGGCTGCGGCCGGCGGAGGTCGCCCCCGAGGACGAGGTCAAGCGCGACCTCCGTGAATCGTGGAGGGCTACGAAGTACAGCTTATGGCAGCGGCAGGCGTGGAACGACCCTTCGTCTGCCGTCGCATCGGCTACGACAGTCGGAGGCTGAAGGCGGCCATCGGGGCGTGCCGGCGCGATCCTGCAGTGTTGCCCGTGCTGACAGGAGCGACGATGTCGCCGGCAGCGTGGGCGTCGGCTCACGGAGAGGACATCCAGTGTCCCCCATCGGGGGGGGGGGGGGGCACCTCCTGCATCTGCTGCGGCAGTGCCCGTGCCCAGGCCCGGCCGGCAAGCGGCCGCGGCCCCCGCCCAGCGATGCGCTGCAAGCGCGCTTGGGCTGGCCAGCGCTGCAGAACGAAGCAACTGGCGCCATCGAGGTCTTCCTGGAGCGGCACAAGCAGGTCCGGCAGGGCATCTTCGAGCACCGCTTGGGCGTTGGCGCCAGGGAGAAGGGGAAGGGAAAAGGCGCGGCAGGAGGCGGCGGCGCGGCTGCCGCCCAGGAAAGGAGGAGATAGAGGAGGAAGAGGAGGCGGAGGGGGGATGGGGAGGAGGAGACCTGGTCCATCACGTCCGTTCTGCTTCTTTTCTAATGCATAGAATTCTGGAAGAGGCCGCGCGTGCATCATCTTCATCATATTGGCCAGAGGCTGACGGTCTCCATGCATCTTCGGCCTCGCGCGTGTTGTGGGGAAGGAGCTGACGATCTTCATGCTACATCTTCGGCTTCGCACATGTTTTTGGCAAGAGGCTGGCGGTCTCCATGCATCTTCGGCTTCGTGTTTTGGGGAAGGAGCCGACGATCTCCACGCTACATCTTCGGCTTCGGATTTTTTTTTTTTTTTTTTTTTTTTTTTTTGCAAGAGGCTGACGGTCTCCATGCATCTTCGGCTTCGCTTTCTGGCAAGATATCATATATCATCTTCGCCGTTTTTGGCAAGAAGCTGACGGTTTCCGTGCATTCTAGGCTTCGCACGTGTTTGGGGAAAGCAGCTGACGATCTCCATACTACATCTTCGGCTTCACACATGTTTTGGGCAAGGCTGACGATCACCGTGCATCTTCGGCTTCACTTTCTGGCAAGGTATCATATATATATATATAGGTATATCTTCGCAATGTCCTTCGGCAAGGGGCTGTTGATCCAGATCTTCAGCTACCTCGTTGGCTTGGTTTTCTCCGGGATTGGCCATAGTCATCGCTTATTCTTTCGCGATCTTCGGCCGAACAGGTGCGGGCAACAATTGGGCGAAGGGGCGCTACACTAAGGGGGCGGAGCTGATCGACAGCGCTTTGGACGTGGCCCGCAAAGAAGCCGAAGGTTGCGACTGCCTCCAAGGATTCCAGATGCGCCACCCCCTCGGCGGCGGCACCGGCGCGGGCATGGGGGCGCTGCTGATCTCGAAGGTCCGCGAGGAGTACCCCGACAGAATCATGGGGACCTTCTCCATCATTCCCAGCCCGAACGTCAGTGACACCGTTGTCGAGCCGTGCAACGCGGTGCTGTCTTTCCACCAGCTGGTGGAGAACGCCGACGAGTGCTTCCTGCTCGACAGTGAGGCCCTGTGTGACATGTGCTTCCGCACGTTGAAGCTGACCACGCCTACGTACGGAGATCTGAACCACCAGGTGAGCGCAGCGATCAGCGGCGTCACCACGTGGCTCCGCTTCCCTGGTCAGCTGCATTGCGACCTGCGCAAGATCGCAGTGAACCTGATCCCCTTCCCGCGCCTGCGCTTCTTCATGACTGGGTTCGCGCCGCTGACGTCCCGCGGCAGCCAGCAGTGCCGCGCTCTGACCGTGCCGGAACTGACGCAGCAGATGTTTGACGCGAAGAACATCCTGGGGCGTGGTCCTGTGGGGCGTTCCTTCCCTGCAGGGGGCCACTACCCAGAGGTCCTCCGAGCCTTAGGATAGCAAGTCAAGTCTTACATAGGCATCAAGTCCTATAGCCTAGGACTTCGATCGCCGACTGCTTGTTTAGGACTTGAGTCTTATATTGTACTCATGACATCTTAGGATACATATATAGCTGTATATTATGATGAAATCACATTGTTCAATAATTTGCCCTCCTTCTCCTCTTCCTCTTCTCCTCCTTCTTCTCCTTGTACTTGGGGGGCCGATCGGGGCGTCAAGGTATAGATGGGGAAAGGAGGAAGGAAGGAGAAGGAACTGAAAACACGAGCACGATGATCACCAAACACCAAAGACGAAAACCCGCACGCACCGCACGATCGAATGCAACAACGCACGCACGAACAAAACACGAACGAACACTCGCACGAGCGCGCGCGCGTCTCAGGTCGGGGGCCTGGGCTTTGAAACCTGGAGCCCTGGAGTCCTGGATGGGTCCTGGGTTGGGCCTGGGGGCCTGGGGGTCGTGGCGATCCTGGGCGCTGGGGTCCTGAACCTGGAATCCTGGGTCGGGCGGGCGTGCGCGTGCTCGTGCCATCCGCGCCCGCGCTGGTGCTGCAGCTCGTGGGGCTCGGCGTCGCCCTCGACGCTGCGCCTGCCGGGCGGCGCGGGGCGCATGGCGTCCCCCGGCGGCAGCAGCAGCAGAGGCAGCTACAGGGAGAGCTGCAGGACACTGTTTTGTCCTCCTCCTCCTCCTCCTCCTCCTCCTCCTCCTCCTCCTCTCCTCCTCCTCTTCGTCCTCCTCCTCCTCCTCCTCCTCTTCCTCCTCCTCCTCCTCATCCTCATCCTCCTCTCTTCCTCCTGCTCCTCCTACTCCTCCAACTCCTTCTCCTCCCCTCCCCTCCTGCTGCTGCTGCTGCTCCGATCGTCTTTTCCTCCTAGATCCTCCTACTCCTCCAACTCCTCCTCCTCCCCTCCCCTCCTACTGCTGCTGCTGCTCCGATCGTCGTTTCCTCCTAGATCCTCCTCCTCGATCCTCCTCTTCCTCCTCCTCCTCCTCCTCCTCCTCTTCCTCCTCCTCCTCCTCCTCCTCCTCCTCCTCCTCTCTTCCTCCTACTCCTCCTACTCCTCCAACTCCTCCTCCCCTCCCCTCCTGCTCGATCCTCGTCTTAGATCCTCCTCGTCGATCCTTCGTCTTTTCGTCTTTTCCTCTTAGATCCTCCTCCTCGATCCTCCTTGTCCACCTCCTCCTCCTCCTCCACCTCCTCCTCCTCCTCTTCCTCCTTCTCCTCCTCCTCACCCCCCCACTCCTCCTCCTCCTCCGTCTCCTGCTCCTCCTCCTCCTTCTCCTCCTCCTCCTGCTATTTCCCACTATCGGAGTTTCGCTCGAGAACTGGAGGCCGAGGTCCGAGGATAGTGGAAGAAGGGGAGGATCCGAGGGGGAGGGGGGAGAAAGAGGAGGAGGAGGAGGAGGAGGAGGAGGAGGAGGAGGAGGAGCAGGAGGAGCAGGAGGAGGAGGAGGAAGGAAGGAAGGAAGAGAGGAAGTAATATGAGGATGATGGAGTGGACGGGTAAGATGAGTAATGCCAGCAGGAACCATAATGAGGAAGAGGAGGAAAATGTGACAAAATGGCATCCAGCGACGCCACGGCGCTTGAGAACGCCATCCTCCCGTCGGTCACCAAGCAGTGTTTCTTGACGTACGGCGTCTGCCCTGGCAAAGACCAGTTCAGCAGCAGGGCCAAGGAGGAGGTCATCGCTCAGTTCGAGGCCCGCTCGAAGCCAGGGGTTAGCACGGAAGGAGGGGGGGAGAGGCAGGGACCAGGAGAAGCAGGAGGAAGTTCGGAGGAGGAGGAGGAGCAGGAGGAAGATGAGGAGGGAGAAGTGAGGCCCTCCCTCCTCCTCCTCCTCCTCCTCCTACTCCTCCTTCTCCTCCTTCTCCACCTCCTCCTGCTCGTCCTGGTCCTCCTTGTCCTCCTTGTCCTCCTAGTCGTCCTTCTTCTCCTCCTCCTTCTCCTCCTCCTCCTCCTCCTCCTCCTAGCTCCTCCTCCTCCTCCTCCTCCCTCTCCTCCTCCTCCTTCTCCTCCTCCTCCTCCTCCTCCTCCTCCTCCTCTGTCGATGTCGTCAACGTTCTCTTGCTTCCCCATCGTCCGCGTCACTTGCTCGGCCTGCACCCCTCACCCGCCGCGAGTTGCTGGGGCGCATCGAGCTCGTCGCCCCGAACATGAGCATCGTCGAGGGTCCGACGACAGCGGCGTTCGCCAAGATCGCCCAGGCCAAAGCTGCTGCATGGGGACTAGATGAGGCAATGCAGCAGACATGGGCGACCTCCAACAGTGCGAGGTTCAAAGGGGCTCAGTGAAATCATACTCGAGGGGAGGGTGGCTAACCTTCCGACGCCATCCCCCACGCCAACCCCCTCCCTTCCTCCTGCTCCCCATCGCCTCACCCCCCTCCTCCTCCCCCTCCCCCTCATCCTCCCCCTCTTCCTCCAGCCCCTCCTCCACCCCTTCCGACAGCGCGCGCCCAGCCCGCCAAGGTCTCCGCCACTTTCGCGGGCTCCTGGGATGCCCGGCGGAGGCGCGTCCCACGCGACAGTCGATCCTCATCCCCCTTGCCCAAGGGCGCCTGTGAACTTGAACATCTCGGGACTCCTGGGGGCTCGGGCCCGTAGAACTGAAGGAGGGGCGAGGGGTGAGAGCGGTGGTGGTAAAGAGGATGGCAACGCGGAGGAGAACGAGGGGACAGGGGATACGGGAGGAGGGCGGGGCCCCTTCTCAAACGTAACTCGCGATTGGCATGGTGCCGGGGAGGTTTGGGGGTCTGCCGTGGCATTGCGTTGCATTCGCATGCGTTGCTATGCGAGCACCAGTGCGAACACACGATGGCGACAAAACTAGCATGGGGGATAGCGGCGCACGAGGAGGAGAAGGATGAAGAGAGAGGATAGGGGGGTGGGCTGAGAAAATTAAGCGAAGGGTCAGGAGGTGGGCTTGGGAAGGACTGCAAGGCGGAGGACGAGGGCGAGGAGGATGAAGGGCAAGGCAGGAACACGACAGAGAGAGAGAGAGAGAGAGAGAGCGGCCCAGGCTCCGCTCGATGTGCAGGCACGTCTACGACGCGTACCGCAAGGAGAGAGTTGGCGAGAAGACACCGAGCTGGCTTGGAGAGATTCGTCGCAGGCAGCGTGCAGCTGGCATGATCATCCCTTCGCTGATGAAGCCCGAGGATGGTCACGACGAGAAGCACAGCAGGAAGGCCACCTCGGATGATGGATCATCGTTGCCGAAGCGTCGTAAAGTACAGCTTGGCGATCTCGTGATCGGCTACAATCCTGCAGACTCCGCGGCAACGAAGACCGACGCGGCGACGGGGAAGATCATCCAGACGACACGTGACATTTACAACAAGGGCGACGAGCCGTTCATGTTTTGCAGGTTCGGCGGCAGCGATGAGGAGCACGAGATACCAACGCTCGCGGTGATTGAGTTCTCGAGCCAGGGGCACGGCTCGGAGGGTGGCGCGAGAGCAGCTGGCAGCAACGTGTTCTGGGAGGGCGTCCGCGGGGACTCCAGGGTGAGGGTGGAGTACAAGAAGCTCTCGACCGAGAAGGACAAGACCATCACCGATGGCATTGTGATAAAAGACGGTTCTTCACAAAAGCTTCAGATCACGTACAGGTCAGTAAATCATGACAAGGAGTTCGCGCTGAAGACGATGATCGGCATCGCCAAAAAGTATGCTGCAAAGAAGCTCACGACGAAAGAGGATCTGACAGCTGCCAGGGATGAGAAGGTCACAGCCTACAAGCGGCAGCTTGCGAAGGATGAGATGGACGAGGTCGACAACAAAGTGCCACTTCGATCGAAGCCTGGAGGCGCCCGCAAAGTTGACCAGAAAGCCAGGGCCGAGGAGAGCAAGCACGAGGACGAGGGCCAAGAGGAAGACGAAGACGCCGAGGGCGAGGGCGAGGAGGAGGAGGAGGCTGAGGAAGAGGAAGAGGAGGATGAGGAAGCGCCAGGCGAGGCAGACGCTGGCGATGGCGGCGATGAGGGTGAGGAGGAGGAGGACGAGGCCGAGGAGCAAAGCTGTCGTGCTGAAGAAGCCCGCTGGCCGCCCACGCCCGAAGGGTGCCCCCATGAAGGCCGTGCCAAGCAAGCGGCCCGCTGCAAAGGAGGCCATTCGCAAGAGGCCTACGGCGAAGCAGCGGCCCTCTGCCGCCCAGGAGCCCGAGGGGGAATCTGAGGGCGAGGAGGGCGAGGAGGAAGAAGAAGAGGAGAACGATGCTGAGGAGGAGGAGGAGGAGGAGGAGGAGGTCGATCAGATGCCCATGAACTGCAGGAGCTTGTGCATGGGGCTGGTGCAGAAGCTCGAGCCCAATTGAGAGGCGCATGGTGCAATGCGGAGGCGGACCGCCGTGGTGCAGTCCTCGTGGCACCAGTGTCCATCAAATCCCCGATCGCGCTGGTCACGTCGTCGTCATTGCCGGGGGCGGGGGTTCTCGAACAGAGAAGTGACCGTGGAGAGGAGGTCCAGGGGCCGCCCCACTTCCCCCCAATTCTTCTCATCTTAGCACCCCCCCACGCCAATCCACGCCGTTTCCCCCTCATCCGATCCGACGTTCTGACCCTTGTCACGCAGCGTGCCCAGTAATCGGGGAGAGGGGTTCCGCTTGCGAGAACCGTCTTCGGGCTATCGGGCGAGGTGGAACGTCTGGGGCTTTCGATCACGCGTCAAACCAATGTAATCGTGCCGATTCGATTTCCAATCCGAAGTCCCTCCCCTTTCCCAGCCCTCCCTCCACCGCTAGCTTTCCCAATCCCTCCACCTCTAGCCCTCCCACTCCACTCCCTCCACCTCTCCTTCCCACTCCCTCCACCCCTAGCCTCCCCACCCTTCCCGTCCTCGCCGTTAGTGCCCGTTCCTTATCGTCGTGATCGTCGCCGACCATCGATTGCTGCAGCCGTGCACGGGGCAAACCACGATTGTCAGGGACAACGCTCCGCGCCGAGGGCGGCGGCGCAATGTCACGACAGCCATCGATTTGGTCTAGCCCACCTCGGTCGAGGACAGCGTCGCCAGCGTCAAGGGCCGCCTCGAGCCCTCGACCAGCATACGAGAGGAGCCCGACCGTTTCGCCAGTGCCATCTGATCCCCAGCAGCTCCGCGAGTTCGATACCAACTGGGACGGCATCGAGAGCAGGGGAGGCGAGTGTGCACCGTCTGAGCAAGCGGGACCTACGAGGGCCCGCCAAGGACCCTTCTTTTATGATGAAGGGCTCGAGGATGACGAGGAGGAGGAGGAAGAGGAGATGAGGAGGAGGGGGAGGAGGAGGAGGAGGAGGAGGAGGAGGAGGAGGAGGAAGAGGGGGAGGAGGAAGAGGAGGAGGAGGAGGAGGAGGAAGAGGAGGAGGAGGGGGAGGGCGTGGAGGAGACGGCTCGAGGAGGAGGAGGAGGAGGATGAGGAGGAGCATGAGGAGGGGGAGGGGGGTGAGAATGACATAGCTACAAAACGAGGGGAAGGAGGAGGAGGAGGAAGAGGGGGAGGGAGAACGAGGAGGAGGGGCGGCCGAACCAAAATGAACACCGATAAAACCCACATCCACAGCTGCCTTCGAAAACTCAATGCCGGGGGATTTTCACGACACCGATCACGAGTCGGAGTGGAAGGATGTGCTCGCTGCTGCCGAGCGCGCGGATGCTGAGGAGGAGCAGAAGGACAGAGACAAGGCTAGATCGGGGCAGTTGCCAATCCCTGGTCGATCCTTTACCTCTCTGACGATTCGTCATCCTGGGTAGCCTTCCCTCCTCTCTCCCTCAACCGCTCTGTCATGTGATCCCCAGTGTCGTCAGCGCACTCCTCCTCCTCCTCCTCCTCCTCCTCCTCCTCCTCATCCACATCCTCGTCCTCCTCCTCGTCCTCCTCCTCCTCCTCCTCCCCCCCCTTTCTCCTCCTCCTCTTCCCCCTCCTACTCCTCCTCCTCCTCCTCGCCCCCCCCCCCCCCTCCTCCTCCAGCGCTGTCTGCCGAAGCCCCCCCCCCATCCCAGGCAGAGGAGCTGACGCTCCAACTGGGGGCAGTTGCCACTCCCTGGTCGATCCTGGACCTCTCTGGCGATTCGTCATCCTGGGTGGGCCATCCCTCCTGTCTCCTTCAACCACTCCCTCATGTGATCCCAAGTGTCGTCAGCGCACTCCTCCTCCGCCTCCTCCCCCTCCTCCCCCTCCTCCTCCTCCTCCTTCTCCTCCAGCGCTGTCTGCCGAATCCCCCCATCCCAGGCAGCGGAGCTGGCGCGCCAACTGGACGAGCAGGACGTCGCCAAGCTCCGCGCTGCTGGCCTGCGGGGCGCGCCCCAGGCGATCGCCGACACCATGGTGGAGGACTCGGGGATGAGGGGGCAAACCATGGGGAGGATGCGCCAGGAGGAGGAAGAGGAGGAGGATGAGGATGACGAGGAAGAGGAGGATGAGGAGGAGGAGGAGGAGGAGGAGGAGGAGGAGGAGGCGGAGGAGGAGGAGGAGGAGGAGGAGGAGCAGGAGAAGGAGGAGGAGGAGGAGGGGGGGGGGGGAGGAGGAGGGAGGAGGAGGAGGAGGAGGATGAGGAGGAGGCGGAGGAGGAGGATGAGGCAGAGGAGGAGGAAGAGGAGGAGGAGGAGGAGGAGGAGGAGGATCCGAGTCGAACGAGAGAGGATGGAGAGGGAGGGGAAGGATGAGGAATGAGGAGGAACATGAGGAGAAGGATGCGTATACGGAGGGAGGAAGATGAGGGGGGGGCGCTGCAGGAGGTCGTGGACTCGCCGATCGAGAATAGCCTGCCGACCGAGAAGGGCGCGCCGCCATCTGATGCCCGTGCTGACGATGGCCCCGACGCAGGGGCGGGCAGGGAGAGGAAGCCCACGCATGAGAGCAACATGACCAGGAGCAAGAGTAGGGGGCGCCGTCGCAACCGTGAGGAGGGCGAGAAGGAAGGCAGGCACCGAGTAGGCTCAGAAGGCAAGGAGAAGCGCCAGCGCAGCAGGAGCCCACAAGGCAAGGAGGAGCGCCAGCGCCGCAGGAGCCCAGAAAGCAAGGAGGAGCGCCAGCGCCGCAGGAGCCCAGAGGACCACCGCAGGAGCTCAACGGGCCATGAGGAGCGCGAGCTGAGCAGGAGCTCAGAGGACAAGGTAGAGCGCGGTCGTCGCAGGAGCTCAGAGGGCAAGGAGGAGCGCCAGCGCCGCAGGAGCTCAGAGGGCAAGGACGAGCGCCAGCGCCGCAGGAGCTCAGAGGGCAAGGAGCAGCACACAAGCAAGGAGACGCTTGAGGATCCTCGGCGTCGCAGGGGCCAAGAGCGGGCGCAACGGGAGCGCAGCGCGGGCGCAGCAGGCTCGCGGGCGCAGCATGAGAAGGAGAGCAGGGCCGTAGAGCACAAGCAGAAGCAGGAGAAGGCTCCAGATGATGATGATGATGATGCTGATGGTGGTCTCCGCAGCGGCGTGCTGGCCCTGCTGAGAAAGCTGAAGGCGACGTCGGATGAGCACGGCCATGCGAAGGTGGACCAGAAGGACGTGGCTGCGCTGTTGGCCGCGCTGCCGTCCCAGAAGAAGCCGACCACCGCTGCTGAGGTTACATGTCAGAGGAGCAGGATTGATGAGGCTCTCAGCATGAGGGCGTCGAGCGCGGCTGGAACGCCGAGGAGCTCCGTCGCGCCAACGCCGCCAGCAACGCAGCGGCCCAGGACCTTCGGGGGGCTTGAGCCAAAGAGGGAGGGTTGAGGAGACGAGGAGGGGAGAATGAGAGAATGAGCATGGAGGCAGAGCAGGAAGGAGGGAATAAGAAGGTGGATGGAGGTGTAGGAGCAGGAGGAGACAGGCGGAGTAGGATGAGAAATGGGGGAGGGGGAGATGGCAGGCTGAGGAGGAGGAGGAGGAGGAGGATGAGGAGAAGGAACAGGAGGATGAGGAGGCTACGGAGGATGAAGAGGCTAAGGGGGATGGAGGTGAATGAGTATGGTGGGTAGAGGGTTGGAGGAGAAGTTTTTTTTTGTTCCTGCCCGCGACAGGAGCGCAGAGCCGACCCCAGCCAAACTGAGCCAGACTGACGTCGCCAAGATCTCCAATCGCCTGAGAGACAAGGCCCTGGCGACGGAGAAGGAGAAGGAAGGCCGCTGCTCTGGCAAGGGGCCCCACGCGCCGCCGAAGCTCGGCGGGCAGCCGCGGGGGCCCCCAACCGTCCTCCAGAACGTCAAGGGCAGCGAGCGCAACAAGACTGGCGACCTGGCAATATTCAAGGCGTGGGAGAATGGCGAGCGTTCCTTCAGAAAGTCAGACATCATCGGGTGCCGCTTCCGCCGCCAAGTCGACAAGGACGACCTCCTGAAGAAGCGCTGGGGGCAGGCGGCCGACGAAGAGAAGTTCAAGGAGGATTGGCTGTCCGAGCAGTGCAAGGCTCAGTCTAGAACTCACCCAGGGCCCTTTGGAACCCACACTGTCTTTGTTGTTCGGAGCCCCTTTGGAGCCGATGTCGCAGCGACACCCGTCGACGCCCATCGACACCCATCGACACCCATCGCCACCCATCACCACCCAAGTGATGACACCTACGCAAAACGCTGTGTTTTGACCGCTTGCCATCGACACCCATCGACATCCCTGTACAAAATCACGGTGGGTCCTGCCGGGCGAGGGGTGCGTGCTCGATCTTTCAGAAAGACCCCAATTGTTCAAACATGATGAGGGGAAATCCAAGGGCCAGGGGGGATGAACTGCTGCCCAGGGGATCTGCAAGCGCTACAAGATCCATACCCAGGAACAGGAAGAGTCCTGGATCAAGGAGGGGAAGTATTGCAGCTTCCTCCGCATGACGTACGAGGAGGGGGGGCCCCAGGGATGGCAGGATCCTGAAACAGTGGAGGCCTGCACAACTATATGTGAACAATGCGTAGAAATGGGCCATCCATTTTGCTCGGTGCACCCGCAGAGCGGCAAAGTGAAATATTTGCACTTCACGGTCATGTACCGCGAGTCTTTCACCGAGCGCTGGGCGAAGACCTGCAGCCAGCACCAGCTCAAAGACGAGGATCCCGAGCTTCCCAGTTCAATGGCAGGCGGTGGCGGCGGCGGTACTCCCAAGGGCGGCGGCAGTAGCACTCCCAGGGCCTCGGCGGGCGGCGGCAATGCTCCCAGGGAGCCGAAGAAGAAGAAGCCCGTTTTGGAGGCATTCTCGAAGGCGAAGAAGGTCATGGCTTCTGCTCAAGCCGCCCAGACAGCAGCACGTGCCATCCAGAGCGCCATGGTGGACCCGTCGAACACAGAGTGGGACTGGGTGGGCGAGAAGTCCAGGACGAGCTTGGACAACACGATTATGAAGCTTGACCAGAAGGTCAATGACATCATGCTGGCCAAGCTCATCAGCGCCAGCTACACGTGGGAGCAGGTGACCTGGGTATCACACCGATGCCAGCACCACACTATTATCCCCCCTCTTCATCATCATCCTCCACCTCCTCCCCATCCCCTCTTCCTCCTCTTCCTCCTCTTCCTCATCTTCCTCCTCGTCCTCCTCTTCGCCTTCTGATCCTCCTCATCCTCCTCTTCCTCGTCCATGCTCGTCCTCCTCATCCTCCGCAACATAGTCGTCCCACCTCGAACCGTGTTCGATTCTCCTGAAGCCCACCTTGTCGTTCTTCGACCGTCCTCGCGCCTCGCCCCAACCCCCCTGCCCCCCCCCCCCCCCCAGATCAGCACGCGCCTGACGGAGTCCGAGGTCCTCGTGCAGAGCACCGAGGTCGACGGCCTCCAGGATGGGCCTGCAGCAGGGGGGAGAGCGGCGAGGTCGAGGGTCGATGAGGCATGGATGTGGATCCGAGGAGGGTGATGAGGAAGGCCCAGGGAGAGATGAGTGGATGGGGAGCGGGGAAGGGGGAGGATTGAGAATAACGAAGATGAGGAGGGCGAGGAGATGGAGGAGGATGATGATGGAGGAATGCTGACAGCATGGGGACGAGCTGGGATGGCCGCCCGCAGCGCAGGATGCCATCGACGCTGCGATGGCCGAGACGAAGTCGCTGCTGAACTCCAACGAGAGCATGGCAGGCCGCGGGGGCAAGACCAACGAGGCCAGCAAGGGCACCACCGACAACGGCAGCAAAGGCACGGTCAAGAAGAGCAAGAAACGCGAGCACGTAACCGAGGCTGAGGCGGGGGGCAAGCGCAAGAAGCGCCGCAAGAAGCCCCCGCAATGAGCACCTGTACGGTTTTTGTGAACGCACGGGTGACACCCGTGTATAGAAGGGCCTGGTTTTGCCAGGGTCTCGTAGGGCTTGGGCCAGGGAATCTCACAGATCTGAGCATCATGAAGAGGCAACGGCGGATCGAGAAATCCCGCGCAGTGCCATTATAGAAGGCAACTGGCATTTCGACCACGCAGAGTCGCTGGGGTAGCGACGCCAAGGGCGCGAGACGTGTGACAATTGCTCTTGCTCCCACTCGTTCCGACAAAATCAAGCGTTTTGAAAAGATCTGGACTTGTGTTTTCACGCGTTTGCACTTTCGAACTCGCTCCAGGGGGCCGATTTTACCGACGCCCTACCGACGCCCTGTATCGACACCCACCCACCAAACCCTATATATATATATGAAATGGTACAAACCTCATCGACACCCCATCGCCACCCATCGACACCCTTGGACGAATCCCTCCCCGACCCCTCCCCGACCCCTCCCCAGCAGGGTCGATTGAGTGTCTGAAGATGTCCGCAAGGGGAGCGCACGTTCGCGCATCGATCGTTTTAGCTCGTGCTCTGGCCCAGGAGTTGCGGCGCGCTCCCAAATCACTGGGCGCAGCTCGATTTTATTGGCCAGTGAGAAAATTCTCGTGCGCCATGGCTGAACTCAGCTCCGACTGCTGGCCAGGACTGTGATCCCATGGGCAGATGAGCATATAATCCTCAAATCCTCCTCGCATCGTGCACCCCTCCCTCTGCTGCCGGGGCCTTGGCCACCACCGTGACCCCAGTACCTACGCCAGTGGCAGGGGAGATGTCCGTCGACCGATGTGCCCAAGTGGAAGGGGGCGGCACTCGTGCTGCGCTAATTGCTGCTCCCCTTAGTCCTCTGTTGCTGCTCGCTCCTGCTTCTTCTCCTACTGGTCCTCCTCCCCTTCCAGTTCCTCTTACCCCCCCTGCTCCTAGATCAATGATGCGCCTCTGCTCCGCACTCGATTGCTCCTCCTGCATATCATGCTTCTCGCTCTGCTGCTCCTCATTCTTCTCTCTCTGCTCCCCTTGCGAACCCTTGTCTGCCTCCGCCGGCTCCTCCTACCTCCTTTCATATTCTCCCCGCTGCGCTCCTCCAGGGCACTGTTTTTTTTTTGTTCGGTCTGCGACCGCACAATGTTACCGAAGCCCGAGAAGCGCCCGAGAGAGAGAGAGACCCTGGGCGCGACGCAGATGGTAGGCCTGAGCGTCGCAGGCGTTTGCCCGTTGACCAGTTACCACAATGTCCAGCTCCCGAGTCCCCCGTGGCACCGCTCTCGGAGGATCTGGAGGCAGCTGGGCACAAGTTGCTCGCGCACCAGCAGCAGCTGTATTGCTGCGGCCAACAGACGGCGAAGTCCTTCTTATCGACTTGCTATCTGGCAGCGAGGGCAGGGGCACGTGGACCTCTCAAGGCATGGGGCTTGTCGCCCGATTCGCCGACTGGCCACTTTCAACGCAAGGTTGCGAGAATGATTGAGAAATCGGGCTTGGCAGAGATCCCACCATGTGTGATGTCTGTGCAGGGGCAGCTGCCTCGATCGAAGATGCGCGGTGACCTTAAACTGGAGGTGAGGCCGTTTCATGAATTGTTGGCGCGGGAACTTGGCAACGGCGACACCTTGAGCCGAGTGAGATGCCGCCTCCGAGACGAGCCGTGGCCCAGGTCTTACACTGAGCACAAAATTACATTGGCAACATCTCGAGAGGAGGTTGTCCTCCCACTCGGGCTCTTCTTCGATGCAGCCAGGTACGGTGGCGCGTCCAGCAGCGGCCGCCAGCGCAGTATATTTACATGTAGCATAGTCAACCTAGCAACGGACGTGCGCCACCCTGGCATCATTTTTCGCAAGCAGTTCGCTTGCAACTGCGGCTGCAGAGGGCACTGCAGCATGTACAGCATCAGCGAATTCATATCGTGGAGCTTGGAAGTATTGGCGAACGGGACGTACCCCGACCGCGACGCCAACGGTGTATTGTACACAGTGGCGGCTGACCCGCTGCGTGCTGGCAGGGCTCACCAACCGCTGGGCTTTCGTGGAGCTCTAGTCCAGTTGATGTGCGACTGGGAAGGGCTATGTTCTTTCGCATCACTTCCATCATGGTCATCAAAGAGTCACCCATGTCCATTATGCACGTGCCAAAGATCAACGATGTATTCTTTCAGGATTCCTGTTTTTTGTTTGTATCATATACGCTTTCGCTGTCCGTCTCTCGGTCTTTGCAGTCTTGCTCCAGGTGCCGCTAGTTAGTGACTCGCATACAGACTGACTGACTGACTGACTGAATGACAAACATATTGAATGAGTAATTGTGTAGTCGACTGGCTGACCAACTCACTGTCTGATTGAATTGAGTCACTAACTGGCGGAAGTAGGGGGGGCTGTCTGGCAGGGGCTAACAGGCCGAAGTAGGAAGAGGCGGATTCAGAGGTGAAGGCAGAGTGGCGTATTTGTGCATTGGAGGTCAAGGAAAATGCGGACAATAAATAAAGGCGAACAGACAGAGGAGACTGAGAGGAATCTGGTTGGGCGAGGGGGAGGGCGGGCATTGGGGGGATCAGAAGAGAGAGAGAGAGAGAGAGAGAGAGAGAGAGAGAGAGAGAGCGTAGATACTCTGGATGGTCTGATAATCACTTCCCCCTTTGGAGGCGCCATGGGGGTTGCGCGCGCGCTGTCGGAAGTGGTGGAGGAAGAGGTCGAGGGGGAGGTCGAGGAGGAGGAGGAGGTGAGGAGGAGGGAGAAGGAGGGGGGGCAGGAGGAGGGACGGGGGAGGAAGATGGGGAAACGACCTAGTCGGAAGGTTAGTCACCCCAACCCCCCTCGATAAACGTTTGCCACCAAGAGAGAGAGAGAGAGAGAGAGAGAGAGAGAGAGAGAGAGAAAGATGGAGAGAGAGAGAGAGAGAGAAACGCAAATCAGAGATGCAGATCGATAGAGGGAACAGCGGCGCCCAGCATGCTTCGGTCACCAGATGTTCCGTGGCGCGACCACTCCTGTGAAGGGGGGGGCCCTCATGAAATGGCATGTGTTGCAGCAGAGAAGGTCGTGCTCGTCCGTAACAATCGAGACATGCAGAAGCTTCTCACTGAGGGCAAACTATATTTCGACAAACGTAAGAAAGGTGGCTACGGCTTGACTCTCTGCGGTCGCGTCCCCCCCCTCAATGACGAGAGCTCGGAATTGCGCGCTGGTGATTTGGTTCCCCCCCAGGAAAGATTGAGAGACGTCGCCCAATATGCCCATGTCACGTTGCCGGTGAGATTGCGAGTGTGGCGCAGGAAACTGGCAACATTGTGCAACCGCAGGTGTCCTCTGATCAGGCCTGACTTGGGATTGCAGTTCTGTCGTTGCTACATGCCCGATTATATGCATACTGTTCCTCTTGGCGTAATGTCGATGATCGTCCTTACGTTCCTGTGGCGACTGACCGACTCACAAAATTACAATGGCAATGCAGGGGAGGAGAGCGCGCGCCAGACAATTACATTCCAAAGCGTTTCAAACGAGCTGCAATAATGGTATGACAGCGAGAAGAGACGCGGCAACACACCGTGTGAGCTCGATGGCGTCAAACCAGAGATGTTCGGGTCCAAACACAAACAGATCATCAAAATCAAAGCAGGAGAAACGAAATCGCTTTTCAAATGGGTATGCACTGTTGGCCTTCCGAAGCATCACGAAATTATACACAGGGGGAAAGCATTATTGCAATGTGGGGTGGCTCTGTTTGAGTGGGACGGGTACCTGAGCGCTCTGGATGGTGACCCTGGACCCCGCGAGTGCAACATGCTAGAGGATATGGCCCTGAAGCACCTGAACTTGTTGGGCGTGGCTGGAGTGGCCAAGAAACCGAAACATCATCTTTTCTGGCACTTGACAACCAGGAGTGGCATTCCACCAAAAAGGCAGCCAAGCCATTTCCTGGCAAAGGGGATGGGGGTGGCCGTGCGCCAGTGGGACTGCAGCAGTCCCCCACGACGCCCCTGATGTTTCTAAACAGCAAACAATTTCCTGGACAAGTGCCCTGGCCGAGGGGGGGGGATTCAGCCGTGGCCGAGCCCTCTCCCCACTTGCCCTCAAAAAAATCGAAAGACGCGGAGAGGGATCGAGAAGCAGGGTGAGGGGGGCACGTGGAGGACGAAGAAACGGGTCACAGAGGAATGGCGATGCCGATGGGAATGAGGAAGATGGGAAGGACGGTGAATTTCAATACCACGGAGGGGGAGGGGGAGAAGAGCTCGAGCCTTGTCCCCAACGGTCGGTCAGCCTGCCTGCCCAACCATCCTTTTTTGTTTTTGGCGCGCATCTTCGACTACGCCGCCCCCCCCCCCCTTTGTTTCGGCCCGATTCGCTCGCCCAGTTCTTCCGAGGATTTAGGGGGAGTCAGGCAAAATGGCGAAGTTGCCCCAGGTGGAATTACACGTTCTGTTAAGGATTTCCTGGGCTGGCCACCCCCGAAGATACGCTACGTGGAGGGGCGAGACCCTCGGCGCCCTCTTGAGCCGCATAGCCGCAGCCACTCACGCTCGCATGGGCTCTTTTGAGTCAGGGCTATGGGCTCGCCTTGATTTGCAAACCATCCTCAACGCTGGGGTTCATACATCATCAATTTAGTGGAATGGTCGGCGTCGTGGCGCGGATGGTGCTCTTGGCCGTGCCGGCGTTCGCTGTTGCTGTGCCTGATTGGGCGCGCGAATGCGCCAGTGGCTTCACTGGCGTGTCTTTGTTTGATACCTTGATGTACGCCATGGATGTCCTCGATGAGAGGAGGCGGGCTGGTGACCCCACAGGGACAAATTCAATCCTCCTCCTCCTCCTCCTCCTCCTCCTCCTTTATGCGGTCGTTGTTGACGTCGTTTTCAGATGATGTAGGAGATGTGTTAGCAAGATTCGTAAGTCGATAACCCCCGTGTTTCCGACAGAGATCAACGCATGCTGCATAGTGCAAGATGCAGTCGCGTCCGAAACCAACAGCGGTGAAATCAATGTGGACCCAGTCGGTCCTGTTGAGAACCAGCAGTCGTGTATCGCCCTCTCATGGCTCTCTCTTCGCCTTCCTGCCCGATCCCTTCGCCCTCTCCTCGCCTCCCGCCCGAACCTCCCCCCCCCATCCATTTCCTCCTCCTCGTCCCCCCCCCCGCCCCCTCCCCGCTTACCCAAGCCAGCTTTTGGACAATTTGAACGTGCAGAGCTGGTTGAGGCAACGGGCGCGCATCCTCTCGCACCTGCGGTGCGGGTGGAGGCCCGTTGCTGGCGCCAATTCTGGTCGTTCTGTATGTCCAAAGGTGGCTTGTGTAAAACAACGCGCACAGAAGGCACGCCGTCCTGAGCTGCCGATGTGCTCGCCCACGTCGGGGTCCTCTGGGATTGAGGGGGTGAGAACGAGATGCAAACGAGAGGGTGAGGGAGCGGGCCCCGAGAGAGCTCCAGCAACCGCAGGTATGCTACCTCGCGTGCTGGACTTCGTGCACGTGTTCTCTGGCACCGACACTCCTGGCAAAGCCTTTGTGAGGAGGGGGTTCAAGGCTGCCTCGTTCGACATGCGCGACGACCCCAGCAACGACTTGCTGACCCTGCCAGGCATGCTGTACTGCGCATACCTCTGCTTCCAGGTAAAGCCTGGGGGGCTGGCGCACTTCGGGCCAGAGTGTAGCTCTTTCATTTGGATGAGCAGGGGTACCAATGGCAGGAGCGATGCTGACATTCATGGGCTGCCGCCAGCCGCCGCCCTTTGAAATTCTGCAGCCCTGCGCGCCTCAATGAGCAAGGGGGCAGGGGGGATGACGGGGGGGCAACGAGGAGAGAGGATAGGAACCCAAAGATGGCGAACAATAGCTAGGCGGATGGATCGAGCATGCGTCCTTCCTCAACGCACCCCACCCCTAGCCCCCATTCTTCAAAATAGTTTCACGGCTCTGGGTCCTGCGGACTTCTGCGCGCAGAGGCGGGTAATGGGGAACACGTCTCATGCGTTTGTACGGCGTGGGAATTTCTTTGTTCTTTTTACTTGTTGCATGGCTTTGCGCCTTCATTTGATGAGCGTTTTTTACACGATCGAGCAGCCCCGAATCAGTCGCATGGACACGCTGCCAGCATTTGCGCACTTAGCAGAGCTCGTGAAGCATTCGCGTTTCTGCACGTGGCTCGGCGCTTTTAGAGGTCAGGCCTTTCCCAGCCCGAAGCTTGTGATCCTTTGGACGAATGCCCCGCTCAGCCTTGCACTGTCTCATTTGAAACGCAAGCGCTCTCGGGTCAAGCCTGCGTGTAAATCAAATAAGAAGGCTGGGGTAAAACAAGGGGGCTGGTGCAATGGCGCCAAGCGCCTCTCCCTCGCGAGTGCGTACCCTAGCGAGTTCGGACTTTGCATGGCAAAGCTTGCTGAGAAGCTTCGGGGTACGCGTCCATTGCACTGCCCTGGGCCCTAATGCAATGCGACCAAGGGGGATGGATAGGGAGGCGCAGAGTCGAGAGCGGGGGACGGGAGAGGCCGCAGTCCTGCTGTCGAGCATTGCCCGTCTCGGTGTCCTGCCGGCGCGCCGTGCCATGATCAGAAAAACCCCCCACCCCCTGTAGAATATCCCGCCAATCGATTTCAAACATATTGGGGTACTCGATTCCGCCGATATGCTCCAAACAGACTGGGGTGCTCCAAACTAATGGGTCCCCGTGTGGATCGGGATTGGGTTGGGTCATTGCCTGTGTCATGCGGTTCTCTTTTTGAATGGAGGGCGTTTTATAGAAGCAGAGACCGTGTCTGTGTTGTTCTTCATAGGTTTTTACGCCCGACCCCTATGGATCCGCCGCCGTTCCTGCGTCCACCTCTTCCTCCTCCTTCCTACCTGTTCCAATCCCGATCCTCCCCCTTTTCGCTTCCTTCGTCCTCATTCTCAATTTCCCTGCCAACCATTTGTTCCATCGCGTTTTCTTCCTGTTCCTCATCTTCTTTCTGCCTCCCATGCTCTCCCTATGCTCTCCCTCCTTCTCCGCGACGCCTCCTACTCCTGCTCCTGATCCTCACCCCCCCTCCCCTTTCCCACCGCTCATCCGCATCATCGCTTTCCTCCTGATGCCTTCTTCTTTCCCCTTGTCTCCCTCCCCCTCTGCCTCCTCCACCTCCTCCTCCTCCTCCTCATCATCATCATCCCCATCGCCCTCCTGCAATTGCCCTTGGAATTACCAGTTGAATCCAACGAATAGTGCACGTGGCCCCAGGACCCCTGCCCCATCTGAAATAACACATTGGTTTACCAACTGGTGTTTGGGAAAAAGGGCCCTAGGAACGACCATCGTGCTTTTGCCTTCAACTCCTGGACGTGCGTTTGCTGTTTGGCCTCTTGCCGCCTCCGCGCGCGTTCCGAAAGCGAACTTTCTGAGCTGCTGGCCCGCAGCTCCCACGGGTCACGCCCTTGCGAATCCTCTCGCCAGTCCTCCTCCTCCCCCTCCTCATCCCCCCCCCCTCCTCGAACGGCACAGGAGCGCGAGGATTGACGAGAGGAGGCGAGGACTGGCGAGAGGATTCGCAGGGCGTGACCCGTGGGCGCTGCGGGCCAGCAGCTCAGAAAGTTCGCCTTCGGAACGCGCGAGGAGGCGAAGCGAGGCCAAACAACAAACACACGACCAGGAGCTGAGGGCAAAAGCACGATGGTCGTTCCGAGACCGTTTTTTCCAAACATCAGTTGGTAAACCAATGTGTTATTTCAGATGGGGGAGGGGTCCTGAGGCCACGTGCACTACTCGTTGAATTCAGTTGGTAAATCTTACTCAGATCCACGACAGTTGCAGGAGGACGGGGGAGGAGGAGGAGGAGGAGGAGGAGGAGGAGGAGGAGGAGGAGGAGGAGGAGGAGGAGGAGGAGGAGGAGTAGGAGGAGGAGGAAGAGGTGGAGGAAGAGGTGGAGGAGGAGGTGGAAGAAGACAATGATCCCTTGGGGAGGCAGATGTGGAGGGAGACAAGGGGAAAGAAGACGTCATGAGGAAAACGGCGGTGCCGATGAGCGGGGGAAAAGGGGAAGGGGGATGAGAAGCAGGAGCAGGAGAAGAAGGCGCAGTGAAGAAGGAGGGAGAGCATGAGAAGCAGAACGACGAGGAGGAAAAGGAAGGGTTGGATCAGCAGGAACAGATGGTTGGCAAGGGAAGGGGGATGACGAAGAAAAAGGCGAGAAAGGGGGAGGATCTGGATTGGTGTGGGGGGAGGAAGGAGGAGGATAGAGGAAGCAAAGGTGGACGCAGAAACGGCGGCGGATCAATAGGGGTCGGGCGTGGACATCTCCTCTTCACCCTCCCTAGTCCTCCAGCAACAGTCCCTGGGTTTTAGATTTACCAACTGAATTCAACGAGTAGTGCGCGTGGCCCCAGGACCCCTCACCAATCTGAAATAATACATTGGTTTACCAACTGGTGTTTGGGAAAAAGGGCCCTAGGAACGACCATCGTGCTTTTGCCTTCAGCTCTTGGACGTGCGGCTGCTGTTTTTGTTGTCCTCCGTCCGCCTCTGCGCGCGTTCCGAAAGCGAACTTTCTGAGCTGCTGACCCGCAGCTCCCACGGGTCACGCCCTTGCGAATCCTCTCGCCAGTCCTCCTCCTCCTCCTCCTCATCCTCCTCCTCTTCCTTCGTGTTTTTCCTCCTTCTCCCCCTCCTCCTCCTCCTCCTCCTCCTCCTCCTCCTCCTACTACCACCTACTACTGCTACTACCACCACTACTACTACTACTACTACTACTACTACTACTACTACTACTACTACTACTACGACTACTACTACTTCTACTACTACTACTACTACTACTACTACTACGACTACTACTACTACCTCTACCTCTACCTCTACTACTACTACTACTACTACTAATACTACTACTACTACTACTACTACTACTACTACTACTACTCCTACTACTACTACTGCTACTGCTACGCGTACGACGACTACTACTACTACAACTACTACTCCTACTACTACTTCTACTACTAGTACTACTACTACTACTACTACTACTACTACTACTACTACTACTAATACTACTGCTACTACTACTACTACTACTACTACTACTACTACTACTACTGCTACTACTACTACTACTACTACTACTACTACTTCTACTACTACTACTACTACTACTACTACTACTACTACTACTACTACTACTACTACTACTACTACTACTACTACTACTACTACTACTACTACTACTACTACTTACTACTACTACTATATAATACTACTGCTACTACTGCTACTATTACTACTGCTGCTGCTACACTAACAACAACAACTACTACTACTTAAACTGCTACTGCTACTGCTTCTACGACTACTACTACTTCTACTACTACTACCACCACTACTACTACTATTCCTACTACTCCTACTACTACTACTACTACTAAAACTACTACTACTACTACTACTACTACTACTACTACTACTACTACTACTACTACTACTACTACTACTACTACGACTACTACTAACTACTACGACTACTACTACTACTACTGCTACTACTACTACTACTACTACTACTACTACTACTACTACTACTACTACTACTACTACTACTACTACTACTACTACTACTACTACTACTACTACTACTACTACTACTACTACTACTACTACTACTACTACTACTACTACTACTACTACTACTACTACTACTACTAACTACTACTACTACTACTACTACTACTACTACTACTACTACTACTACTACTACTACTACTACTACTACTACTACTACTACTACTACTACTACTAGTACTACTACGACGACGACGACGACTACGACGTCTACGACGACTACGACTACTACTACTACTACTAGTACTACTACTACTACTACTACTACTACGACTACTACTACTACTACTACTACTACTACTACTACTACTACTACTACTACGCCTGCTCTTCTTGCTTCTGCTCATGCTCTTGCTCATGCTCGTGCACATGCTCCTGCTCATCCTCCGTGTCTTCCTCCTCCTCCGCCTGCTGTTCCTGCTCCTACTCTTGCTCCTGCTGTTCTTCCTGTTCCCCGATCCCCTGTCATCCTCCCGTCCTCCTCCAGTCCTCCTTATCCTCCTCCTCCTCCTCCTCCTCTTCCTGCTTCATCTCTTCCTCCTCCTCCTCCTCTTCCTCCCCCTCCTTCGCTCCTCCTCTTCCTCATCCTCCTCCTCCTCCTTTTCCTAGTCCTCCTCTTGCTCGCCCTCCTCCTTCCTCCTCCTTCCTTCTCAGCCTCATCTTAGCTTTTCTCCTTTTCCTGGTCGTCGTCCTCCTTCTCGCGTCATCCAGTTTTTCCTCCTTCCTCCTACTGTTCCTAGCCTCCTGCCTGCTCCTCCTCCCCCCTCCTCCTCCTCAATTCCTTCTCCTCCTCCTCCTCCTCCTCCTCCTCCTCTTAATCCTGGTTCCTCCGTCCTCGCCGTCCCTTCTGCGGCCCAAGCGGTCCTTGACACCGCGGCGTCGTTCTCGATGCTGAAGGGTGCTCCGGCAGCGGGCGCGGATGGCACGCCGCGCGCACGCACGCGCGCAGCGCGCACGCGAAAGGCACCACGCCAACACAACACAACACAACAACACATGCAATTCAACAACGCAACCACACATGCAATGCAATGCAATATTTATCAGTTGCGTCACGTTGTTTTTGCACCGTTCAATGCAATTGGATTACTGCGGGTTGCGCGAACGTGTTGAGCAACACGTCAAAACATGCGCTATGGCATTCCATATGGGACACGAAACGAGCGAGGGGTGCTGGTGCTGAGCGGGGGGAGAAAACATGTGGAAGCAACCGTTGGGTTGCCATTGCGGCGGGCCTTGCAAGTATATTTGCATCCAAAAGTGCAGCGCTTGGTTCAAATTTCAGCGTATGTGGCACCATGCTCATGATGTGTGTGAAACGCATCATGTTGGCTAGCAACACATGTATGATATGTAAGTTAGTTGAATTCTTATATAGGAATGCGCTTGCTATATAGAACTCCAATGCTTACATAACACTTCAATGGTTAAGTGATATCACTCAATTCTTATACAACACTTGAATTGCTATATCACACCTTCGAGGACCTCTGGGCAGGGGTCGCGCTCACGCTGAGGACTCCCTCACAGATTACCTAGGAATCGGGATCTCGCTGCCTTTCGTGGCCCTGTTGCAGCCCTTCGTGGCCCCCTCGCTGCCCTTCGTGGCCCCGTTGCAGCCCTTCGTGGCCCCCTCGCTGCCCTTCGTGGCCCCGTTGCAGCCCCTCGTGGCCCCCTCGCTGCCCTTCGCGGCCCCCTCGCTGCCATTCGTGGTCCCCTCGCTTTGTTTCGTGGCCCCGTTGCAGCCCTTCGACGCCCCCACGCTGCTCTTCGTGGCCCCGTTGCAGCCCTTCGTGGCCCCGGTGCAGCCCTTCGTGGCCCCCTCGCTGCCCGTCGTGGCCCCCTCGCTGCCTTTCGTGGTCCCGTTGCAGCCTTTCGTGGCCCCCTCGCTGCCCTTCGTGGCCCCGGTGCAGCCCTTCGTGGCCCTCTCGCTGCCCCTCGTGGCCCCGTTTCAGCCCTTCGTGGCCCCCTCGCTGCCTTTCGTGGCCCCGTTGCAGCCTTTCGTGGCCCCCTCGCTGCCCTTCGTGGCCCCGGTGCAGCCCTTCGTGGCCCCCTCGCTACCCTTCGTGGTCCCACATCTGTATCCCGCTATCCCGCTCGTGCGCGCCCGTCGTGGCCCCATATGCATGCCCTTCGTGGCCCCGCTGTCGCCCTTCGTGGCCCCCTCGCTGCCCTTCGTGGCCCCATTGCTGCCCTCAGTGGTCCTGTCCTTGCCCTCCGCGGCCCAAAATACGTATGCCCTTCGTGGCCCCCGCTCGTTCGCGCCCGTCGTGGCCACATGTGCATGCCCTTCGTGGCTGCCCAGCGCGCCGAGGTGGCGGCTGTGGTCGCGGCCGCGCGCGCTGTCGGCGATCCCGTCGACCTTGCCTCTGACAGCAAGTACGTCGTTCGGGCCTGCTGGGTCCCCGCGCACCTGACGGCAGCGGAGGCCCGCGAGCGCGGGATGGACGAGCGGGACCGCCTTGGCAACGCGGCGGCCGACGGCAACGCTGGCGCGGCCGCCGCGCAGCGGGCCCCGCCTCAGGCAGCGGTGGCAGCGCGCCGACGGGATCTCGAGCAGCTGGAGGCAGCGCAACGCAGCTGCCATGGCAACGGCGCCGCCCGCCGCCCGTCGCCGGCCGCGCGACTGGCGCATCGTGCGCCGCGGGGCTCGGGCTCGCGCGGGCTCCGCGCCGCTGGGCGCCGCCGCCTCTGCTGGGCGCGCGCCCCTGCCACCGGCGCCGTCGCCGCCGCCGCGGCGCTGCGGCGGAGACGACCCCGGCCGCCCTGGCGCGAGGCTCGCCGCCTTCTTCGTAGGGCGGTCGTGGCTGCCGCACGCCCTCGCGCAGGGGCCGGGCCACGCCACCTGTCTCCGGTGCGGCGCCAGCGCAGCGACGCCGGCGGAGGCGCTCTGGAGTGCGTGCCCAGGGTGGAGGGAGCGGCTTCCGGCGCGGGGGCAGGCCCTGCTCCTGCTGCACGACGTGCGCTGCGCGGGGGGCAGCGTATCCGAATTCGCGGCGCTGGCGGCGCGGCGTATCGCGCAGCTCCCCAAGGTGCCCGAGTGAGTCGGGCGCCTCTTCGGGGCGCTTGCGGCAGCGCTTGTCGCCCGACACTGCTCGTCAAAAAACATGCCCTTCGTGGCCCCGCTGTCGTTCTTTGCGGCCCCCTCGCTGTCCTACGTGGCCCAGTTGCTACCTTCAGTGGTTCCGTCATTGCCTTCTGTGGCCCCGCATTATCTGCTATTCGTGGCTCCCGCTCGTTCGCGCTCTTCGTGGTCCCATAAGCATTCCCTTCGTGTCCCGCTGTCGCCATTCGTGGCCTACTTCGTGCCCTTCGTGACCTTGCTGTCGTTCTCTCTCTCGCTCTCGCTTTCGCTCGTCGTCGTCGCCGTCGTCAAAGTCGACGTCGTCGTCGTCGTGGTCCCCTGTCCGTCCCTCTTGGGGTCGGGCTGCCGCCGATCAGCGCTGCCGCTGGCCAGGCCGACGGTCCGCGGCCGCCCCGCCGCTTTTCGGGGCCCGGCCTGCAAGGAAGGAAGGCCCCCCCCCCAAAAAGGGTACGATCGAAAACGAAGCGGGCGGGCATCGAGGGTTTGGGAAATACGCGTTTACGGACACTCGAGCAGATAAGAGCGAACAGTCCTAACGTAATTGTTGTTGGTGTGGTTGGTTTTCATTTTTTAAAATAGTTATTTTCCAGTTCCCCTCCGGTAGCAACAGTTTGTTCTCCGCCCGGGGTTCGCACTCTGTTTTTCAGGGGACAGCTGCGTGTCACCAAACAGTGTCCCTGGCCCCTGGTTCACCACAATAACGGCCCCTGCCGAATTATTCTCGTCACGATGTATTCCCAGATCGCGCTCTCGCGCTGGACGTCTTCACAAATAATAATGCAGGAATCGCGCTCTCGCGCGGGATTCCTCACATGTTATGCAGACGCCGCGCCCGCGACACTCAGGAATCACGCTCTCGCCGTGGCCTTTTTTTTCATGATTTCTTGGGGGTCGCTTTATCGCTCGAGACCTCCTCGCGACCCATGCGCTAAATGCACGTGGCAGGTAAGGATGTTATGTCCCCAACGGGGTACGATCGAAGACGAAGAGAGCGGGTATCCAGGATTTGGGATGATTATACGTGTTGGATGGCACGCGAACGGATAGAATCAAACAGTCTTAACATGATTGTTGCTTTTGTTGCTGGGAACCTTAAGTATTAAACACTTGCTATTGTTGGACACCCTGACTGCGCTTTCGCGCTCTCGCCTAGCCTAGGCGCAGGCTGCACTTCCTTTGAAAGTTCGTTCCCGCGCTCAGGCGGTTCGGGGTTCCTCCAGAGTCGGCCCCCCATCATCAACAACAACAACTACGACAACTACAATTACAACTACAACTACAACTACGACAGCAACAACAACAACAACAACGACAACAACGACAACAACGACAACGACAACAACAACACCAATAACAACAGGAACATCAACAACACCAACACGATAGCAACCCCCTTTCCGGCCCCAGGCCTTGGCCGGCAGAGGGGTTGGCACACCGGGGCGTGCACACTCTCAGCCGGCCCCATCTGAAAGCGTTAGCGCGCCAGGTGTGCCGCCGCCTCTGCCTGCCCCGGGGGGTTCTTCGAGTCAGGCGGCCGCGCGCCCGGGTGTAGCAACGCCCCAGCCGGCTCCGGGGGACGCTACCCCCCAGCGGAAAAGTTCGCCAGAGCGTCCTCCACGACGTTGGTCGCGCACACCGGTGTGCCGATGCGTCTGCCTGCCCTGGGGAGGTCCCCAGGGAATCCTTAACAATACCATGGGAATCCTAAGGAGTCCGAGGTAATCTTCAAGAATCCGTTGGGAATCGGATGCAATCTTCGAGAATCCCTTGGGTTTCCTAGGGGTTCCTAAGGAACCCTGAGGAATCCGAGGGAATCCTTGGAAATCCGACCGAATCCCAGGGAATCCCATGGAATTCCTACGGGGACTTCCGAGGGAACCTATCCGGACAAGAACGGGAAGCGCCGCTTCTCTTAGCTTTACGTGGGAATCCGATTCCCACGTAAAGCGGAATGCGTCCCGAAATCGCTGTATAGATAATCCGTGGGTCCCGAAATCGCTATAGAAGTATTGCGTGGACCCGAAGTCGCTATATCAAAATCCCATTGGTCCCGAAGTCGCTATATAAGTATTCCGTGGGTCCCCAAATCGCTATATAAGTATTGCGTGGACCCCGAAATCGCTATATAAGTATTGCGTGCACCCCGGCCCGCCGCCGCTTCACCCAAATATCCGAGGCGCCTGCCCCCGGACCTCAGGATCCTTTCCCTGGGACCTGCTCCTCCCCCTCCTCCATCATCCTTCCTCCTCCTGTTCTGTTCTGGTGGGAGGGCGGGAGGGAGAGGGAGAAGGGCTCCTCAATCCAAGGGGACAGGGTCGAGAGTCTCGGCAAACGCCACAGCCCGACGACCAGAGCACACCCGAGCGCAAAGTTTCGTTTTGCCGTCCTCCTCGTCCTCCTCGTTCTGCTCCTGCTCCTCCTCCTCCTCCTCCTCTTCCTGCTCCTCCTCCTCCTCCTCCTCGTCCTCCTCGCCCTCCTCCTCCTCCTCCTCCTCCTCCTCCTCCTCCTCCTCGTCCTCCTCGTTCACCTCGTCCTCCTCTTCCTCCTCCTCCTCCTCCTCCTCCTCCTCCTACTCCTCCAGTTCCTCTTCCTCCTGCGCCTGCTCCTGCTCCTCCTCCTCTTCCTCCTCCTCCTCCTGCTCCTCCTTCTCCTCTTCCTGCTCCTTATTATCATCACGCTGCTCCTTGTCCTGCTCCTCCTCCTTCTTCTCCCCCTCGTCCTCCTCCTCTTCCTTTTCCTCCTCTTTCTTTTCCTCCTCATCCTCCTCCTCGTCCTCCTCCTCCTCCTCCTCGTCCTCCTCCTGCTCCTCCACCTCCCTCTCCTCGTCCTCCTCCTCCTCCTCCTCCTCCTCCTCCTCCTCCTCCTCCTCCTCCTCATCCTCCTCATCCTACTCCTCCTCATCCTCTTTCTCCTCCTCCTTCGCCTCCGCCTTCTCCTCTTCCTCCTCTTGGGACGCCCCTTGGGCGCCTCTTGGGGGCCTCTTTGGGGCCTCTTGGGCCGTCTTGGGCGGTCTTGGGCTCCATTGGAGCGCTCTTGGGCCGTCTTGGAGGGGAAACCCGAAAAACATGCAAAAACCAAAGGAAAATTATGCTAACGGAGTTCCCCACATAAAGAGATTAACGGTTTCGTGGGACACATTTTCTTGATACCCTCCTCGCTCAGGCGGGGCCTCCCTGGAGGTGTGGGAGGGGCACGAAACCATGTAAATAGTATGGTTTTCCGATACCCTCCTCGCTCAGGCGGGGCCTCCCTGGAGGGGTGGGAGGGGCACGAAACCATGTAAATAGTATGGTATTCCGATACCCTCCTCGCTCAGGCGGGGCCTCCCTGGAGGGGTGGGAGGGGCACGAAACCATGTAAATAGTATGGTATTCCGATACCCTCCTCGCTCAGGCGGGGCCTCCCTGGAGGGGTGGGAGGGGCACGAAACCATGTAAATAGTATGGTATTCCGATACCCTCCTCGCTCAGGCGGGGCCTCCCTGGAGGGGTGGGAGGGGCACGAAACCATGTAAATAGTATGGTATTCCGATACCCTCCTCGCTCAGGCGGGGCCTCCCTGGAGGGGTGGGAGGGGCACGAAACCATGTAAATAGTATGGTTTCCGATACCCTCCTCGCTCAGGCGGGGCCTCCCTGGAGGGGTGGGAGGGGCACGAAACCATGTAAATAGTATGGTTTCCGATACCCTCCTCGCTCAGGCGGGGCCTCCCTGGAGGGGTGGGAGGGGCACGAAACCATGTAAATAGTATGGTATTCCGATACCCTCCTCGCTCAGGCGGGCCTCCCTGGAGGGGTGGGAGGGGCACGAAACCATGTAAATAGTATGGTATTCCGATACCCTCCTCGCTCAGGCGGGGCCTCCCTGGAGGGGTGGGAGGGGCACGAAACCATGTAAATAGTATGGTTTCCGATACCCTCCTCGCTCAGGCGGGGCCTCCCTGGAGGGGTGGGAGGGGCACGAAACCATGTAAATAGTATGGTATTCCGATACCCTCCTCGCTCAGGCGGGGCCTCCCTGGAGGGGTGGGAGGGGCACGAAACCATGTAAATAGTATGGTATTCCGATACCCTCCTCGCTCAGGCGGGGCCTCCCTGGAGGGGTGGGAGGGGCACGAAACCATGTAAATAGTATGGTATTCCGATACCCTCCTCGCTCAGGCGGGGCCTCCCTGGAGGGGTGGGAGGGGCACGAAACCATGTAAATAGTATGGTATTCCGATACCCTCCTCGCTCAGGCGGGGCCTCCCTGGAGGGGTGGGAGGGGCACGAAACCATGTAAATAGTATGGTATTCCGATACCCTCCTCGCTCAGGCGGGGCCTCCCTGGAGGGGTGGGAGGGGCACGAAACCATGTAAATAGTATGGTATTCCGATACCCTCCTCGCTCAGGCGGGGCCTCCCTGGAGGGGTGGGAGGGGCACGAAACCATGTAAATAGTATGGTATTCCGATACCCTCCTCGCTCAGGCGGGGCCTCCCTGGAGGGGTGGGAGGGGCACGAAACCATGTAAATAGTATGGTATTCCGATACCCTCCTCGCTCAGGCGGGGCCTCCCTGGAGGGGTGGGAGGGGCACGAAACCATGTAAGTAGTATGGTTTTCGGTATGGAGTGGTATGGAATGGTATGGTAGGTATGGTATGGTACGGTATGGTATGATATGGTATGGTATGGTACTGGAGGTATGGTATGGTATGGTACGGTGTGGCATTGGTGTGATATGGTATGGTATGCTATGGTACGCCATGGTATGGTATGGTACGGTATGGTACGTATGGTGTGGTATGGTATGGTATGGTATGGTATGGTATGGTGGTATGTGTGGTAGGAACTATGGTATGGTATGGTGTGTGTGGTAGGAATAATATTGTGCTGTATGGAAGATGGAGCGGGAGGTGGGTGGGAAGGAGAGGGTGTTCTGGGAAAACAAGAACCCCACTCAGGATGTGGGGAACTACCAAAAACGATGGGGACAACCACACACACATGCAAACACCCGAGGGAAACGGCCGAAAAAGGGGAATCCGCGAAGCAACAAGCATTTGCAGCGGAGCGGCCATGGTCCCTCGCGTCGTGGTGCTTCTATATATTCTTAGAAAGCTTGGCCTAAAACAGTGCCAGCACCTTCTCATTCCGAGACGGCGCTTCCCGTAATCCGAAGGAATTTGTAGGAATTGCTCGGGAATCCCTGGGGAATCCGAATGAATCCTTAGAAATGGCTAGTAATTCCCAGGCAATTCTCAGGAATGGTTGGGGAATGCGAGGGAATCTTTTGGCATCTCCAGGGATTCCTCAGGAGTCCTTAGGCATCCCCAGGGAATTCTAAGGAGTCCTTAGGGATCCTTCAGGATCCTGGGGGAATCCTGAGGAATCCCCAGTGAGTTCTTAGGCATCTCCACGGAAGCCCAGGTAAGCCCTACGCAATCTTTTCTGGCATCTCCAGGGGATCTTAGGGAAGCCTTACTTTCTCAGCTACAACCCTTCTTTCCTTCGTGGAAGGGCGCCCTCCAGCATCCCAAATAGCCACAGCTGGCCTTGAGAGAGCTTTCGACGCTCCAAGTTGCATCCTAAGGTTGTTCAAATTGGCAGGAGACCGTTCCATATATTCCGACGTACCGCCAGGCGGTCCCAAAACAGGGTCGCGGGTCGGTCGCGGGTGTAGAGGGCAGAACATCCACCCCATACTAATCACCCCGACAAGCGAAGCAGCTTAGTAAACGCACACAAGAAATGAATCGAACAGGGCAGGTTGTTTAGTAAACGCCTAGGGCCGTTTAGTAAACGTCACTTGTCGGGTCCGGGTGTTTTTTCCTTCCTTGAGGGTGGGTCGCGGAGTTGGGTCGCGGGTGGGTCGCGGGTGGGTTGCGGACGGGTCGCGGATGGGTCGCGGGGTTGGTGGCGGGTGGGTCGCGGGGTGGGTCGCGGGTGGATCGCGGGTGGGTCGCGCGTGGGTCACGGGTGGGTCGCGGGTTGGGTCGCGGGTGGGTCGCGGGGTGGGTCACGGGGTGGGTCGCGGGGTGGGTCGCGAGGTGGGTCGCGAGTGGGTCGCGGGTGGGACGACGACAACAAGCAACAACAACATCAACAACAACAATTACAACTACAACTACAACTACAACTACAACTACAACTACAACAACAACAACAACAATCACAACAACAACAACAACAACAACAACAACAACAAACACACCAACAACATCAACAGCAACATCAACAACAACGCAGCAATCAGAATTCTCACAAAGTGTTCCCTAGTCAGCCATGCACCCAGGGACAATGAATGACCGTTCGGCCCCCTCACTCTGATCATTGATCTTGTCCTCTTGGGGCCCGCTGGGGAAACTTCTGGAGGCCTCTTGGGACCTCTTGGGGCCATCTTGGGCGTCTTGGGGCGATCTTCGGGCGTCTCGGGGCCCTCTTGGGCCGTCTTGAAGGCCTCACGGGGCCCTCTTGGCTCGTTTTGGGGCCCTCTTTGGCCTGTGAACGTCACGCGAGACGATGCGCCAGACCCCAGGGGGCACGCGGGAAGCCAAGAAGATTTGGCAATTTGGGCTCCGGGGCCCCGAGGGACTCCTCGGGAGTAAGGATTGAGGTTCCGATGTTTTAGTGAACCTGAGGACACGCCCATTCCGTGCCCGGAGGCGCTGTGACGGATAGCGCCCCTCGGAATTAGGCTAGAAGGATTGTTGCGAAGCTAAGACGTCAACGCTACTATCGTAGAAACCAACCTATTGGATTTACGTAAAAATGATTTCATATCGTTTTCTTTACCTGACCGCAGGCCGCTGCTGGCATGTTATGTTTGCGTTGCAAAAGGTGCGCCGCGCGTTTCACGCCCGTCGCACCTTCAAGGGGTCATCATCCTTCACCCACAATCTGGAGAGAAATAACGACATAATTGTTTTTGTCATTGGGCCCCAGGGCCGTCACAAAGAACACGAGACGAAAAGCCGGTCCCCAGAAAGGGGACCAGATGCTCAGGGACCTTGAATTCGAATCACACGACGCTGGAATATTGGGGATGGATTTTCCTGATTCTGTGCCAGGCATTGATGCGGGAATGATGCCAACAGGCGAACGCACACACACACACACACACGATGACAGAGTGAGGGGAACGACTGGTCTCACACTGTCCCTGGATGCGTGGCTGAATCAAGAGCTCGAGAAGCGGCTACTTCTTGTCATCTTTGTATCCCCAGGCGCTGCTTACATTGGTGGAGCTTGATGTTGCTTGTAAGTGCGCCAGGGGCTTGACGATTCCTCTCCAGTCGACTTGCGGCAATTGAGCCAGATAACCCTGCGTGAATCGAAGCATTCCAGCGTAAGCCCATTTAGTTCAAGGCAAATCTAAATCGTACAGAAGATCCGATCCGAGTCGCGGAACCGCAAATGGCGTTGAGGCCTTAACGCAATTGTCTACAGTAGGCACATAAAATAAGCAATCTGCCTTCCAGCAGGTGCCCCACGTAAGCTTCTCATCCCAAGATGGCCCCATGGACCCACACGCTCTTGGGCACACTAGGGCCATCAAAAATGGCCTACGAACGTGCCCCAAGATTTCCCGTATCATGATGCGTTGTCGGGCGTGCCTACTTTATGCGTACTGCACCTCCCCGCGGCCGCTTGTGTTCTGGTGATCTGTTGGTCGTTTGGGCTTTTATGCAGTTTGGGTCCCGGTGTGCGGCCGCCGCGCTCTCCGATGACCGCCTGCGGTTCTCTGGGCTCCTTCGGATGGGCTCCTGCCGGTGGGCGGCGCAGATGCTCCCAGAAACACCAACCAATCGTGCAGCCCGGCGAGGAAGAGATATCGGTACCGCTGCCCTTCCCTCGTCGCCACGTCTGGAATCGCCTCCACAAGTGTGCTCAGAACGCTCCCCTGGAGTGGTTCAGGAAGTATCGGTATCGTTATCGTCTTGTCCCCCACATGAGCAGGGGCCGTGGGTCCTTTGTGCTCAACTTTGAGGCTACTGATGGAGTTTCGCATTGAGGGCGCCCCCCGCGAGGAAGTTGGCCAGAGGCGCCCGAGGTCGCAGCGCCAAGACTCGATCTCGCGCTGGTGTGTTGCATCTTTCTACACGTGAGGAGAATCGGATTCTTGTTCTTATTCGGGCGCCTCCGCCTCCTCACTCACTCCCGCCTCCTTCTCCCTCTCATCGCCTGCTCTGTTGCTCTCTCCTCTCTCTCTCTCTCCCTATCTCTCTCCGTTTCTCTCTCTCTCTCTCTCTTTCTGTTTGTTTTGTTTCTCTCTCACTCTCTCTTTTCTCTCTTTCTCTCTATCTCTCTCTTTCTCTCTCTCTCTCTCGCTATATCTGTCTCTCTCTCTCTCTCTCTCTCTTCTTCAGCACACTCAGACCCCTCAGATTTCAAGGCACTCACAGCCAGATGCGCTCATAATCCGGTTCATCACGCTCAACACTTAGGTACATTCACAGTCAGAGCGTGCGTGAGTTTGAGTGTTAGTGATTGTGAACGTACGTGAGTGTGCGTGACGCTAGCACTCAGGTGCACTCGCAATCCGACCCACTGATACTCATATACTTTCAGTCTCAGAGATCCTTACGCTCATTCCCGCTCATATTCATTCATCCTTAGCCACGTCATATCCAAACTCATACACACACGTCACTCATACAGCCACGGCCCCATGCTCATCGCGATGTAGCGGGCGTGACACTTGGCCACCCCAGTAAGGAGCCACCAGGGGTGGGGACATGTGCCCGTTCGCGCTCAGAGCTTGGGGATGTCTCAGTCCGCGTGCCTGGATGGTTGATCAGATTTTCTTCTGCAGAGCCCCATGCTCACAACGGTGTAGCAGGCGTGGCACTTGAGACACCCGAGGAAGAGCAGCCAGGGGGTGGGACATATGCCCGTTTGCGCACATGTTGCTGGAATGTTTCAGAACGTTTGCAAGTTTGGTTGGTCCGACATTGTTTTTTTCTTGTCAGAGCCCCATGCTCATCGCGATGTAGCAGGCGTGGCATTTGAGCACCCCAGATGTCTGACGAGGTTTGAACGCTTGGTTGATCCGACTCCTCTTTCTTTTCTGAGCCTCATGTTCATCGCAATGTGGCAGGCGTGGCATCTGAGCATCCCACGGAGGAGCCGCCAGTGGTGGGGACATGCGCCCGTTTGCGCCCAGATTGTGGGGATGTCTCAGGCGGTTTCAACGTTTGATTGATAAGATTGTTCTACTGCTAAGCCCTGTGCTCATCACGATGTAGCATGCGCGACACTTGAGCACCCCAAACAGGAGCCGCCAGATGGGACATGTGCCAGGTCGCGCCAAGAGTTTCGGGGTGTCCTAGGCCGCTTGCCTGGTTGGTGGATCAGGCTTGTCTTCTGCGAAGCCTCATGCTCACCACGATGTAGCAGGCGTGGCACTTGAGAAGCCCAAGAAGCGGCCGCCAGGGGTTGGGACACGTGCCCGTTTGCGCACATGTTGCTGGGATGTCTCAGAACGCTTGGTAGCTTGGTTGATCCGACTTCGTTTTTTTTTCAGGGCCCCATGCTCATTGCGATGTAGCAGGCGTGGCATTCGAGCACCCCAAAGGGGAGCCCGTTCGCACCCAGATCGTTGGTACGTCTCAGCCGATTTGAGCGTTGGTCGATTAGATTTCTCTCCACTCAGAGCCCCATGTTTATCGCGATATAGCAGGCGTGGCGCTTGAGAAACCCCAGGAGGAGCCGCCAGGGGTCGGGACATGCGCCCGCTCGCGCTCAGATTGCTGGGAAGCCTGACGAGGTTTGAACTCTTGGTTGATCCGACTTCTTTTTCTTTCCTGAGCCTCATGCTAATTGAGCTGTTGCAGACGTGGTACATGAGCACCCCAAGGAGGAGCCGCCAGTGGTGGGGACATGCGCCCATTCGCGCCCAGATTGTTGGGATGTCTCTGGACGTTTGCTTGTTAAGTTGATCAGGCGCCTCTTTCCTCCGACCCTCATGCTCATCGCGATGTAGCAGGCGTGGCGCTTGAGCACTCTAACGAGGAGCCGCCAAGAGTGGGAACACGTGCCCGTTAGCCCCAGGATTGTGGGGATGTCTCGGGCGGTTTGCCTGTTTGGTTGATCGGGAATCTTTCGTTGCAGAGCGCCAACACATCGCGATGTAGCAGGCCTGGCACTGGAGCCCCCCAAGGCGAAGCCGCCAGGAGTGGGAACATTAGCCCGTTCGCGCCAGATTGTTAGGATATCTCAGGCGATTTTCCTGCTTGGTTGATCAGACGTCTTTCACTTTTCAGAGCCCAGTGCTCAGCGCGATGCGCATGGCAGGAATGGTCGCCCGCGCTCGGACTTGCGCGCGCGCAGTCTCACTCATGCTTGAAAGCCCTCATGCTCAAACACTGATGAAGGGAATATGCGGACATCCCGCCGTAGCAGGCATAGCATTTGGGCAGTCCGAGCGGGAGCCGCCAGGGAGCCCTCCGTCGCCACAGTCTAATATCTTCTTTATTGGGCACTCACAGACGGGCGTGGAAAAAACTGGGGTGCACGCATTGGGATCTCCGCGTCAAAGAACTCTTCCCCGCTCTGGAGGCCAAGTTCCCCACCAGCGTGCAGGACTTGATGGGCATGATGATGCCGGGCATGTCTGGCGGCTCTGGCATGCCCGGCATGGGGGGCATGCCCGGCAGCCAGGCGGCGTCGCCGTGGGGCAGCGCGGACGGCGCCCCGGACCTTGGCGCGCTCGGCAGCCTCTTCGGGGGCCTGGCTGCGGAGCCCACGCTGGGCGCCATGCCGACGGCGCCGACAGTGGCCCCGGTCACGTCGCCCATGGCCACCATGGGGTCCACTCCCATGGCCTCCACTGCGCCGGCGGCAACGGCACCTCCAGCCTCGCCGATGCCCGAGGTCGTGCCGACGGCCACGCCGTCTTCCGCGTCGCCGGTGGCCGAGGCCATCTCGGAGGTGCCGTCGCCCGCGGGCGCGGTCGGCGTCCCACCTCCGCCGCCGCCCAGGAAGGCTCCGACGGTGATCGACGCAGACGTCGCGTTCCTCGACTAGCCGGTGCGCTGGGAGCCGGGGCCGCGTCGGGAGCGGGCGTGCCGAATCGCAGGCGAGTGCTCGCCCCCCAAATCTTTGAGCTCCCCCAGATCTGGCAGTTTGGAAGACATGTTCAGGAGGAAAGGGAACTCGGGGACGCGCCCCCAGGGGCATTCTCGGACGCACCCTTCTCCGAGACTGACGCCATCCCATCGTGCATCCACAAGTTGGGCCCTCAATGCGTTGTGCAGTCGGAAACCCAACAGAATCGGGGGTTTGAGGATCGTTTGGGCCCCCTGCGTTTTTAAGAAAAAACGAAATGGCGTATGCCACCTCAGGTTCCAGTTCGGTTTCGGACCCCCGCGATTTTCAGATTTTATCCAGAAAGCCTCTGTCTCACCTCCTCCCTTTGTAGCATACGGAAGGAGGTGAGTGCATCCCTCCTCGTCCGCCTCCCTCTTCCTCCTCCTCCTCCTCCTCCTCCTCCTCCTCCTTCTCCCACTCCTCCTTCTCCCACTCCTCCTCTTCCTCCTCCTCCTCCCAATCAGATTCCCCGATCGAAGGCGGGATCAAGCAAAACCATTGGAAAAAAGCAAACAAAACAAAAAAGCAATCCTCCGGGAACTTCCTGGGGGGTGGGGTGGAGGGGGGGGAAGTCCCTCAGGATTGCTTTTTTGGGCTTTTTTCCAAGAGTTTTGCTGGATTCTGCTCCGTAAAGGGGATTCTGATTGGGAGGAGGAGGAGAAGGAGGAGGAGGAGGGGGAGGAGGAGAAGGAACAAGGAAGAGGAGGAGGAAGGGTAGGAGGAGGAGGAGGGCGATGCGGAAGAGGAGGAGGCGGAGGAAGGAGAAGGCTGTCCTAGAGAATCCCTTTGTAATGGTTTCCAAAGGGATGCTCGCCATCCCAATTCTCATCGTTACATCACTTGTCCTCCTCCTTCCCATCCTCCTCCCATCGCCCCTATGGGAGGAGGAGAGGGGGATAGGCGGAGGGAGAGTGATATGAGGCAGAGGAGGATGTGCAGAGGAGGCGGATGAGGTGCAGGAGGAGAAGGAGGCAACGGAGGGTAATAAGGAGCAGGAGGATGCGATGGAGGAGTGGTGTGAGGAGCAGCAGAATACGTAGGATGTAAAGGAGTAGGACCATGATGATGAGGATAAAGAGGCGGGCAAGCGATATGATAAGGAAAAGGAGGAGGCGGCAGATGATGAGGATCACTGCTCATCCTCCTTCTTGTTCTATTCCTCCTCCTTTTCTTCGTATCCCCCACATGGAAGACTGCGGAGAGGGAGTGATATTCATCCTCATGCTCCTCTTCCTCCTCCTGCTCCCTCCTCGCGTCTCTCCTCACCTCTCGTCCTCCCCCTCCTCTTCTCTCCTCCTCCTTCCTCCTTATCCGCCTCATATTCCTCCTCCTCCTCCTCCTTATCATAATCTTCCTCTCTCCTCCTCCTTTCGCTCCTATCATCATTCATCCTTCTCATTCCCCTCATCTCCTCATCATCCTCGTCTTCGATGCTTTCCACTTATTTCTGCTTCTGTCCTCCCCCTCATCTGCGGAATCCTCTGTATCTGAGATCTGTTCCGTTTCTATTGAAACCCGAATCGACCCCGATTCAAATCCATTGGGAATCTTCTGGATTTGGTATCTGCTCCGTTTCTTTTGCAATCTGATGAGAACCCGAACCAAATTCAATAGGGATCCTCTGGATCTGGGATCTGTTCTTTTTCCTATCGTAATATGATCACAAACTTGATCAACATCAATTGGAATTCTTTGGATCTGGGACCTGCCCCGTTCATGCTGAAATCCAATTAGCATCGTATTCAAATCCAATGAAAACC
>CAUYUJ010014284.1:111772-159272 GCA_963575745.1 Prorocentrum cordatum
CTTGACGTTCAGTCAGTCAATCAGTCCGTCAATCAGTCAGTCTGATCAGTCAGTCAATCATTTAGTCAGTCAGTCACCGGCGGGCGCGGAATTTCACCCGGCTCCGCCAGGAAAAAACACTGGGAACGATAATTTGATTTGTTTGTTCGCTTTGTTGTTTGCATATGTTTTGCCTATTGTTCATGTTCCGCCCAAGATCCGAACATGCCCGACCGAACACTGCCGATATCATGCTTGGGTCCATGAAATTTTCCGGGTGTCATTCAAGCAATGGCGAAACGTCCTAGCTCGCCTACAGGCCTACCAAAGAATGTTTTAAGAACCTGTTGTGGTTTCTTCGAACGTCTGGCCGAGACGGTCCTGCTTTGAATGCATCGGGCTTATGTTCTAAGAGCATTGGTTTTGTTTTTGGATCGTGGTAGGACCATAGGAATGCCAGGACGGTCGGTCCCCGCTCAAGTCATGGCCCTGAACTCATCGGGCTTATGTTCTAAGAGCATTGTATTGTTTCTTACATCGTGGTAGGACCATAGGACTGCCGGGACGGTCGGTCCCCGCTCAAGTGATGGCCCTGAATACATCGGGCTTGCGTGCTAAGAACATTGCTTGTGTTTTTAAATCGTGGTAGGGCTACAAGACTGCCGGGACGGTGGGTCCCCGCTCGAGTCATGGCCCGCACCCCTCCCTCAGCACGACGTCCTGGCCCGTTTCCTTCGCCTGCGCTTGTGCCTCGGGCCGTGCTGCTGCGCCAGCCCCCCCCCTCTCTCCGGGGCCTCCACCTCCTCCGTAGACCCCCCCAGCGGGGCCTCCGAGTGGCATGGCCTTGGAGGCTCGCGCCGCGGCGCCGACGCATCGGCCATGCGGCTCGATGCGTGGACCCCGACTTTCGCCGCGCCGGCGTCGCCGACGCACCACCGACGTCGCCGGTGCATCGGGGACGCGGCGCGAGCCTGCGGCCCCGCCCGGGACCCCGTGCGGGAGCACCCGGGAGGCCCATCGATCGGCGGCGCACCCCGGACGCCAGGGAGCGGCCCCTCCCCGCCCGAGGATGGGTCGGAGCCCGACGTGCGCGTGTACGGTGTGCTCGTCGCTGCCACGGGGGGGCGGCGCGCGCTCCGAGGGTGCGCGGGAAGTGAGCGCCGTGGCGGGCGTGCTCTGGCCAGGCCGCTCGTGGAGCGGTCCGTGCCAGGGTGCGCGTGCTCTGCTGATGGTGTTCGGGTCGAGCGTGCGCCTCCGACAGCAGCGCACGCGGTCAGGAGCTCTGGCTCGGCGTGGAGCGCCGCCGGCTCTGGCCCACCACGCCTCGACGCGACGCGCTGACCCTGTCCTGATCTTGTGCCCCGAGCAGCGACGTCCCGAGCCTTTCCTAGCCTCCCTCCCTGCGGAGCGGAGCGGAGCGGCATCAGATCGCAAGGCATGGCGTGTCGCCGGGTCCGCCGCCGCGACGCGCGAAGCACAAGCTCCTGACCGTAAGTCTTAGAGAGTCGCGTTTCTAGACGAGTCGGCGCCGCTACAGGCATCGGCGTTCTCGTCCAGACGATTTGCTCGTATATGCAGGGGCGTGTTTCGCAAGACCGCGCGCGCATCAGGCATGCAACGCAATCGAGGGGAATAGTCTGTGAATGTCTTCGTCGTTCCTTGATCGCACCGCTGCGCATCATGCTCTTCTGCTGGGCGAAAGGCTTTCCTCTTCAATGTTCAAGGGTCCCGTACTCCCTAGTAACATGTGCGCGACTGCGTCGGTGGCGAGCGAGGGGGGGAGGAAGTGAGAATGAGAAGGCCTTCTCAGAAGGCGGCGGGACTTCTCAGAAGCCCTCGCGCCTTCCACGAAGTCTTCTGCATCTCCGGGGGAGGCTCAGAACACTTGTCTCATAAGGCCAGATGACCTCCGAGCCTTCTTAGATGCTCCCCCCCAGGCTTGCCGCCGACTCCTGCGCCCCAGACGATCACCGCCCACAAAGCAACCCCAACCTCACTCGAAGGTCCCGACTTGACCTCCATTTCCAGTGGGGGGGGGGGCGTCGGGAAACATTTTGAAGAACCGCATGTGGAACCCGTACCCCCCCCCAAACCCGAACTTTGGCTCTTCGGGTTGGGCTAGGGTGGTCTGGTGGGCACTTAGTCAGACGAAGGTCGGGCATCTCAGGGGAAGGCTCAGAACGCTTCTCTCAGAAGGCCATATAAAACCTCCGAGCCCTCTCAGATGTCCCCCCCCGGGGCTTGCCGCCGACTCCTGCGCCCTGGACGAAGGTCCGGCAGATGATGCTCCGCGCCGTGCGCGCGCTCCACGTGGCGGGCGGCGCCGCCGCGGGCCCCGCCGCGGGCGCCGTGGAGGCGGGGCCTTTCCTGCGCCGCACCGCGGGCAGCACGCGCCTGGCCGCCACCTCCGCGTCTGGCCGCCGCCCGCCGCCGTCAGCGGCGGCGTCGTCGGTCGCCCGCGTCGTCGGTCGTCGGTCTCCGGCGTCGTCGCCGTCGTCATTGGCGTCGTCGTGGTCGTGTGCGTGGTGGCACTGTCCTCGCGCCTAGTAAGTCAGAGGAGGAGACGGTACCCCTCCCCCTACCTTTTCCTCGTTTTCCCCTTTGGGGGCCAGCCTCCTGAGAGGTCCTCGTCGTCACCGCTGGATTCGCCTCCAAATCCTGGTCAGAAGGCACCCCGGGAGAGGTCTGGGGAGTAGCGATATTGGTACTTTTTGGTTTCGCCAGTAAGGGCGCGCGCTGTCCTCTAGGGGTGCCCTGGGTTCCCTCCTTCTGCGGCGTGTCCGCCGCCGTTTTCACGGGTCGCCCGCCGAAGAAATCCGCGCGGAGCTCCAGCAGTTTGTCGTTTGTGCAGTGCTTCCTTCTTCAATAGTAGACGGTTTGACAGTTTGGGGGCGGGAGGGAAGGGACCCAGCGGACACGGGCGGGGCCCTTTCGGGTGCCCCCGAACCGAGAAGAGGGGGACCTCCAGACCTCAAGAGGCCCGTTGCCAGCCTTTACTGCGCAAACTCGGCATCCTGGCGCAGGCGCTGCGCAAGACCAGGCGCCACAGACTAAAGGGGGCACCCAGCTGTCTTTGGAAAAGACCAGCCCTGGCGAAGAGGCCGCCTGCCGGAGCGTCCCGACGGAAGCCACGTCGAAAGCGAGAGCGGCTCGAGGAGGAGGAGGAGGAGGAGGAGGAGGAGGAGGAGGAGGAGGAGGAGGCGGCGGGTATGAGCTCCACTCGGGCAGGGGGGGGGGGCGGCGGGGGGAGGAGGGAGGCAGCAGGTCCCAGGGAACCCGAGAGGCTTCCAGAGCCTGCGGGATCCTCCTCGGAGGCGGGGTCGATCCCCCCAGGGGGGGCCCGCCAGCAGCCGCGGGCCTCAGGAGGCCCAGAGGGGGCCACAGGAGGGGAAGGCAGGTTCTGAGGGGGGGAGGGAGGGAGGGAGGGGAGCGCGCGAGGGGAGAGGGGGAGAGGGGGGGGAGGAGGGAAGGGAGAGGATACGAGGGCGGGGGAGGCAGAGGCAACCTAGGCGCGCTCGCTCCACATCTGGCATCCTGCCGATCCCTTCGCACTGTGCTGAAGTATTGTGTTTCCGCCAGCTGGGGTGTTCTAGAAGACCTTGATCCCCAAAGTGACCCCATCGTGTGATGTTCAAACAAAGGGGGCACGGGGCTTTGTACATTGGAGGAGGAGGAGGAGGAGGAGGGAGGAGGAGGAGGAGGAGGAGGAGGAGGAGGAGGAGGAGGAGGAGGGGGAGGTGGCAGATGAGCAGGAGGAAGAGGAGAATGGTGGAGAAGGCGGAGGAGCATCCGCAGGAGCAGGAGCAGAAGGACCAGGGGAAGGTGGAGGATGGAAAGGAGGGGGGGCGGCAACGACCAGGAAGGAGTGCGATTCAGGAGTGTGGCCCGATCGTTCTTGAAGGAGGCGGCGAGGCCCGCTTTGCGTGGCGGAAGGAGCGTGCGGCCAGCGCAGTGGCAAAAGGGGCCGCCATCGCTGGCATCATCATCGTCTTCTGAGGGCCCGCATCTGACCGCTTCGCGGCTTGCACGTCCCGCGGCCTGACAGCAGGCCGCGCTTTCGCTAGCGCCGTACTGTGGGGGCGGGGGTCCCTGGTGCGTTCCGACGGAAAGGAGCACGCGTGAACCCGGCGAGACCCCAAGCAGGGGTCGTCCTCCGCTTGGGTTCGGCCCGGAGAAACACGCTTCCCTTTCCTCTCCTCCAGAGCTTCGGGAATCGACTTCGGGCGAAAAACAGGTGAGACTTCGGGCTTCGGGCTACACGAGAATCAGGTGCAACTTCGGGCTTCTTTCCTCCAGGGCAGATCAAGCCATCTATAGGCGCAACGCACAGCAACGCAATGAATAGTATTGATTAGTATGGCTTGGCATTGCTCGATACTGGTGGCATTGATTAGAATCGTTGCTTGGCGTAGCGTGCCATTGCTTGGTGTTGCGTTCCATTATTTGGCGTTGTTTGGCTACGCTTGGCATTGATTGTTTTTTGTTGGTAGTCATTGCTTGGCACTGCTTGGATTCGCTGTTTGGCGTTGCTGGGCATTGATTTGCGTTGCTTAGCACTGTTTGGCCATGCTTTGCATTGCGTGGCGGGGCCTGCCAACGCTTGGCGCTGCCGATTTGCAATGCTTGGCGTTACGTAGCGTTGCTTGGCATTGCTTGGCATCGCTTAGCTCTGCTTGACACTGCTCGGCTGTGATTTGCGTTTCGTTGCGTGACGATGTTGGGAGCTTTTTGGCATTGAGTGGCATTGATTGGTGTTGCTCGACATTGCTTGACATTGCTTGGCGCTGCTTGGCATGGCGCTGCTGAGATTTTGTCATGCATTGCGAAGCATCGCCGAGGAACCCCGATGAATCCCGAGCAACGCCAGGGGCCCTCATTGCAAAGTCACGCTGAGGGGCCCCGAGGAGCGCCAGGGAGGAAGGACCCTGTACACCCACCAGCCTACTTCATTTACACATGAGAACCATTTAGGCAACGTCTACCCGTCGGTCGTTGAAAGTAGGTATTTCTGGATTCCCGGATCCCAATCTACTACAAGCACCTTCCTACTTCAAGAATCGATATGCTTTCGCTGTGTTCTGTTATTCTCTGGGAGGGCCTGAACCGAATTTACTTTATCCGCCTTCCTACTTCGTGCTATTACGGTGGGGGCGTCGGTTAAGGAACGTGCCCAGGAGGCTTCAGACCCTGGAGGGTTCCTTATCTTTATGATGGCGGCGGTGATATCCACGGCCAATCCACGATTGGCTTTCCACTGGCTTCCAGACCCTGGATTTCTTATCCAATGCTTATCCATTGCCCCCACCGTGCCTGCTTCTCCCGACCGACGTGTAATGTCGGAACCGAATACTCTCGTTGAAGCAGGGATCTGACAGAGCAGTAGGGGGGGGAGAGACGGCGGCGCCACGGGACATGCTCTGGGGAAAACGGAGAGTGGGATGCATCAGTGCTGAGCAGTGCTGAGCACTTGTAGAGGGGGCAGGGAGGTGTGGAGGGTTTCTCCGAAGGGCTTGGGCGAGGCGACCCGTCCTCCTCCTCTATCATCCTCCTCTTCCTCCTCCTCCTCCTCCTCCTCTTCCTCCTCCTCCTCCTCCTCCTCTTCCTCATTCTCTCCTCCTCCTCCTCTCCTCCTCCTCTCCTCCTCCTCCTCCTCCTCCTCCTCCTCCTCCTCCTCCACTCCTCCTCCCCCTCCTCCTCCTCCTCCTCCCCCTCCTCCTCCTCCTCCTCCTCCTCCTCCTCTTCCTCCTCCTCCTCCCCATCCTCGCCCTCCCCTCCTCGGGTCAAAGCCCCGGGGCAAATCGCAAGCCTGGTCCGAAGCCACTGGGCCGGAAGCGGGGGCTGCACCAGCGGAATCGCTGGTGGCTGCGACCGGTACTGGCTAGCCCTAAACAGTTTTTGCATCGAGTGGATTGTGCGTTCGCCGTGTGGCTCAATTTCGCGCGGGTACTCCAGATTTCGTAATAAAAGGGAGGGGGTCTGGACCCTCCAAGACAAGCCATTTCAGACCTCCCCCCTGGGAGAACCCTCCAAAACATCGTCCCCAGACCCCCCAGGTCCTCCAAGGTAGCCTGGAAGAGACCCCCCCCCGAAATGAGACCCCCCTCCCTTTATTACGAAATCTGGGGTATCCTTCTGAGTTGGATGGGGGCCGCAGCGCGGGTGGCAGCAGAACACTGTGACGGCGGCTACGCCGCCAAGCCGTTGCAGTATCGGCCCCGTCGTGAGCGGTCTCTGGCCATCTTGATATAGGTTTCGGTATGTGGCGCGCTCCAGATATGGCCTCATCTTCGGCGTGTACCCTCCCTCCGCAGTAAGCCGGCGGAAGCCGACGGGAGTATAACGGCCAAGGTGTCGCCTGCGGAAGCCAGCGGAAGGCGGCATAATCAACAGCGAGACGTCAGCATTTTTGGAGGCAGGATTTCCGGAGTCGGCCACGCATTCAGCGGGTCTTGTTCTACCATGACCCTTCTCTCCTTCACAATGAATGTCGGTTTCTCGAGCCGTTCCGAATGCATGATGAAGAGACCGGCTCCTGAAGAGCCAGACGTCTATTAAGCAGCGTGTCGCGATAATAACGGCGTCCAGAGCCAATTTCATCTTCTGCTGGCTTCGGCGAACGAGTTCTTGGCTGACACGTTCCTGGCCGAAGAGTACCCAGGCAATGACTCTCTGGACATCGCCAGGTGCCCACAGGGACTCGCATTCAAATCTAAGTGCACTGGCTGCTCAATGTCTCTCAAGCGTTGTTGATGGAACGCCGGCATCTTCACTTGAAGTTCCAGCTTAGTGTGCATATGCTTGTGTATGTTATGTTGCAAAGGTCTTTCTGCCGGTTCCGCCGACCCTGAAAAGGGATCAGCAAGGACAGGTGGTAGCGCGCATGTTGAGTCCCTGATGTTTTGAATGGTGAGCGCTATTATAAAGGAATTCGGTTCATCCCGGTACCGTCCAGGCGTCGTGGGCCAGAGGCTTTTTGGGTGCCCATTCTGATATTCTGGGAGTGCATTTCGAGCCTTCTTGGAAGCCTCTTGAAGCGTTTCTAGAGGCTTCATTACGGTTCGAGCACGTGGCCTTTGGCTCCTTGAGGCCTCTTGGGGGCCTCCTGGGATGTCTTGGAGGCCCCAGGGGAGTCTTGAGGCATTTTAGGTGCCTTTCCTGATCTTTTGGGAGTGCCTTTGCAACCTTCTTCGAAGCCCCTTGAAGCGTTTCAACGCTTCTCCGACGCTTCTTCGACGCCTCTTCGACGCCTTCTGGAGGTCACAGAACGGCTCGAGTGCGTGGCCTTGGTCTCTCGGAGGCCTCTCGGGGGCTCCTGGAGGCCCCCCCTTATGCAGGGAGTTTTGAGCCCTCTTGGGATCCTCTTGAAGCGATCCTGGAGGCCTCAGAGCGGCTCGAGCGCGTGGCCTTGGGCTTCCGGACGCCCCCGGGGAGTCCTGAGCCCGCCTCAGCCGGAGCTCCAGGGACGGTGGTCAACGCAAACGGGTGCCAGTCGGAGCGCCAGGTCTTGCAGGATCCTGCAGCCCAAGGGCGCATTGGCCTGGGCTTGGGTGCAGGATCCTGCAGAGCCTGCCTGACCCGGGTCTGGGTTGACCCGGGCCAGTAGATCCCCGGTGACTGCCCCACCCCGTGGGGCTGGCTTGGAGACCTCCTCGGAGCGGCTCTTGGGAGCCTCGGGGCCGTCCAGTGGCGGGCGGCACTGTCAGCCTCTGGGGCGTTCTCGGACCCGAGGGAGAGAAAACCAGCGTGAAGATGAACTTTTGTGGAGCTTTCGGCGAAGTTCTTAGAGCGTATTTCTTTTTATTCCTGACCGATGACGGCACGTTTCGCGCCTGCGGCGTCCGGGAATGCCTAGGCATGACCGAGGGCGGGTAGCAGCAGCATGTAGACGGCGATTTGCACCACAGCGCCTGTGTACACCACAGTACTTGTGTGCACCACTGCGCGCGTGTACACCGCAGCGCCTGTGTGCACCACAGCAGCTGCGTGCAACACAGCGCCAGTTTGTGCCACAGTGCCTGCGTGCACCACAGCTCTTGTGTACACCACAGCGCCTGCGTACACCACATCAGCCGTGTGCAAGACAGCAGCGCCTGTGTACACCACGGTGCCTGTGTGCACCACAGCATCTGTCTGCAACAAAGCACCATCCTTTTTTATATATAAATTTAGCACCCCGCAATTGCGGATAAGAGTCAGGGGGCGGGCGCGGGCGACGCGGGCGTCGTCAAGCCGGCGGACCTCGTGGCCCCCACCTTCCTTGTCGATGGCGCTCTCCTCCTCCTCCTCCTCCTTCTCCTCCTCCTCCTCCTCCTCCTCCTCCTCCTCCTCCTCCTCCTCCGCCTCCTACTCCTCCTCCTCTTCCTCGTCCTCGTCCTCGTTCTCATCGTCATCGTCGTCCTCCTCCTCCACCTCGTCCTCCTCCTCCTCCTCCTCCTCCTCCGCTTCTTCCTCGTCCTCCCTCTCCCCCCCTCGTCCTTCCATCATCGTCCTCCCATTGTCGTCATGTTCCTCCTCGTCGTCCTCCTCCTCTTCCCCCCCTCCCGATCCTCCACCCTCCTCCTTTTCGTCGTCGTCGTCGTCGACGTCATCGTCGTCGTCCCCTCCCTCCTCCTCCTCCTCCTCCTGCTGCTCCTCCTCCTTCTCCTGCTGCTCCTCCTCCTCCTCCTCCTCCTCCTCCTCCTCCTCCCTCCTCGTCCTCCTGCAAAAGCAGCCCGCCGCAGGCGCCGAAAAAATTGGTTTGTACACTGAACGTGGTTTGGGTCGCGGGTGGGCCGCGGGTTCTCCACCGGGAACGAATGCAAAAGATGCTCGCCGCAGGCGCCGAACAAAATTGGTTTGTACCCTGAACGTGGTCGCGGGTGGGCCGCGGTCTCTCCACCTAGAACGATTCAAAAGATGCCCGCCGCAGGCGCCGAAAAATGTGGTTTGTACCCTGAACGTGGTTTGGGTCGCGGGTTGGTCGCGAGTTGATCGCGGGGTGGGTCGCGGGCTCTCCACCTGGAAGGAATGCAAAAAAAGCCCGCCGCAGGCGCCGAAAATGTTGGTTTGTACCTTGAACGTGGTTTGGGTCGAAGGTGGGTCGCGGGTGGGTCGCGGGGTGAGTCGCGGGTGGGTCGCGGGTGGGTCGCGGGTGGGTCGCGGGTGGGTCGCGGGGTGGGCCGCGGGCGGGTCGCGGGGTGGGTCGCGGGTGGGTCGCGGGTGGGTCGCGGGGTGGGCGCGGGGTGGGTCGCGGGGTGGGTCGCGGGTGGGTCGCGGGTGGGTCGCGGGTGGGTCGCGGGGTGGGTCGCGGGGTCGCGGTCGCGGGGTGGGTCGCGGGGTGGGTCGCGGGTGGGTCGCGGGTGGGTCGCGGGTGGGTCGCGGGGTGGGTCGCGGGGTGGGTCGCGGGTGGGTCGCGGGGCGGGTTGCGGGTGGGACAACAACAACAAACAACAACACGCACACCGCACCGCGGAATCTCACTTCAGCCACGCACCCAGGGACAATGAATGACCGTTCGGCCCCCTCACTCTGATATATATATATATATATATATATATATATATATATACATATATATACATATATATATATATATATATATATACATACACACAAGACTGCATTGGCGCTGCGCGCCATGCACCCTGGTCCTTTGGATTTCGCACGCTAGCGGAGTGCGAACGTGCGTACATGCGCACACACATGCGTCTATGAATGCATAGTACATATGTACATATACATACATATACATATATATATATATATATGTATATATACACGTTTGTATGGATATGTGCATGTATATGCAAATGGTCAGTGTAACTATGTTTGCGCATACACATGCGCATATCAGGCGGTAGTGGCCTGACCAGTTGCTCGTATCATCGCGCCACTAAAAGGCGCGAGGGTCTCAGGCAAACGTGGTCAGACTACCATGGGACAATGCGTCGCCGAGGTCAGCGTTGCGAGGACGTCCCGGGTGGAAATGGCCTGAACACCTCCGCTCAGGGGAGGGCATATCCGAAGTCAGCCGTGCGAGGAAGTTTCATGCGAGGAGTGGTCTGAACACCTCTGCTCAGGGCATCCTTGAACTCAGAGTTGCGAGAAGTCGCACGCGAAAGTGGCCGAACCACCATGGTGCAAGGCACCTCCGAAGTGAGACTTGCGAGAGTGTCTCAGGCGACAGTGGCTGGAACACCTCAACTGAGAGTGTATCGGGCCCCAGAGCTGCGATGATGTCTCAAGCGAAAACGGCGGGACCGATGCGAAGCAAGGCGCTTCTGAGGTCGGAGTTGCGAGCAAATCTCTGGCGAAGTTGATTGGACTACTTTCCGGTTTCTCTTCTTTTTCCTTCCCTTTTTCCTTTCCTCCTCCTCCCCCTCCTCCCCCTCCTCCTCCTCCTCCTCCTGTTCCTCCTCCTCTTCCTCTCCCCCCTCTCCGCTTCTTTGTTTGTTCATTCTTCCCACCCCTGGCGGCGCGGCGCGGCGCCGCTCGGCCTCCCTGCGAGTCAAGCGGAGGAGGAGGAGGAAAATGAGGAGGACGTTGCAAGTGTTCGTGCGGCCGTGAGTCCCCGGGGAGTGTTTCCCCAGGATGTATGCTGAAACCGAAGTTTCCCGACGGCCTGATCTCCAAAATGTCACAAAAACCCGAGTTCCCAACAGCGCGTCCGGATGAGATGGTTTCGTGGCCCCGACGGTTTGTATTGTGCGTTGCGAGAAGCTCAGTCGAGGCGGGAGGAGGAACGTGAAGAGGATGAGGAAAAGGAGGAGGAGGAAGAAGAAAGGATGAAGAGGAGGAAGAGGATGAAGAGGACAGATTATGTGGATATCTGGGGCGCAGCCGAGGTGTCGCGGAAGAAATCCGCAGCAGAGACTTGGAAGAGCGAGGGGAGCTGCTTCTGCTAGACCTTTGGCGGGGCGGCACGTGAAACATCACGGGGAATTAGGAGAAGGAGGAGGAGGTAGAGGAGGAAGAGAATGCGGAAGAGGAGGAGGCTCAGGAGGAGCTCTTGGGTCTTTCGGTGGTTTGAACGGAAAATGGCCTCGCTGCGCCATTGGATACGACAGCGACGACGACGAAGAAGGCGACGACAAAGAGAAGGGATAATGAGAGGGGGAGACCGCTGTGTTGGGATCTCGTGGCGCGCCTCTCGGGGCCCTCTGGGAGGCAGTTTTGAAGCGTCTTGGGGGCGTTTTGGGGTTATTGGGATCTTTGTGGGGCCTCTTGGGGGCTTTTTGGGGGCTCCTTGGGGCCTCTTGGGAGCTTCTTGGGGCCTCGCGGGGCTCTCTCCGGGCCTCTTGGGGCCCTCTCGCGGCGGAAAATTTAGTTTTTGAATTTTTGGGCGCCGTCTTGGGTCTCTCTCGGGGCCGTCTTGGTGCTCTCTTGGGCCGTCTCGGGCGCCTCTTGGGCGGTCTCGGAGCCCTCCTGGACCGTGTTGGGGCCTTCTCGGGGGCCTCTTGGGCAGCAGTGGGGCGATCTAGGGAGCCTCTTGGGCCATTGTGGAGCGTCGGGAAGCGGGAAAAACGAGAAGGCCAAAAACATTGAAAAACACAGGAAAATCAACAATTGTAGCCTCTCGGGGCTCTCTTGGGAGGCCTCTCGGGGGTCTCCTGGGGGCGTCTTGGACGCGTCCTGGGCAGTCTTGGGCCCAGATTGGGCGTCTTGGGCCGATCTTTGGGTGTCTCGGGGCCCTCTTTGGCCGTCGTGGTTTTTTTTTGTTTTCCGCGTCGCGCTCGCAGGACAGACACGAAGCACTCTGCAGGAACGCCCCAAAGGCTCGGGGAGGCCAAAGTTCGTTTCTTTGGGGGGGGGCACCGTGTGCCGCTTTTCCGGGGTCCCCGGCCCTGTATATATATATATATATATATATATATATATATATATATATATATATATATATATATATATATATATAATATATATATATATATATATATATATATGACAACATGCAGCGCCCGTGGGCCCCACAGAAAATATGTTTATGAGAGTTTGGAAAAGAATACGAATTATGGAAAGGGAGCGCCGCTGGAATCTACGCGCCCTTCCAAGGCTTACCGCGTCATCCTAACCTCCCTTCTGTATCCAGAAGGCTCCCGCAAAATTGGCTGTCCGAGATCCGACTGGTTTGATTCAATCCACCATTATGCGGTGCAGCGGCGACCCGCGCGACGGGTGGAAGGGCGAGGAGGAAGAGGTGGAGGAGGAAGAGGAGGTGGAGGAGGAGGGGGAAGAGGAGGAGGTGGAGGAGGAGGAGGGAGGAGGGAAGATCATCGCATTCTATTATTTGCACTTCCCTGGCGTGGTGTTAAAATATCCGCAGCAGGTCCTCACCTACACGCTCCTTCTACATTTCCTGCACAAGCAGGGACTGCGGTGTACACCAACGCTGCGTTGCATGCGACTGCTGTGGTGTGCATTAGCGTTCTGGTTGGCACAGGCGCTGCAGTGCACGTAAGCATTGTGGTGTACACAGGCGCTGTGTTGCACATGGTCGCTGCGGTGTGCACATTCGTTGTGGTGTACGCAGGCGCTGTTGGTGCACGCAAGCGCTGTGGTGTACACAGGCGCAGCGTTGCACACGGCCGTTGCGGTGTACACAGACGCTGCGGTGTACACGCGCGCTGTGGTGCACGCAAGCACTGTGGTGTACACAGGCGCCGCGGTGCAGATCGCTACTTACAAGCTGATCCTACTTGGTCCCGGGCATCCCTAGGCATCCCGAGACGCCGCCAGCGCGGAACGTGCCGTCATCTGGGGGGGGGGGGCGGGGCCGATGACGGCCGGTATCCCGGAAAATAAGAAACATGTTTTGGGGCCTCTGGATCGGTTTTAGCCAGTTTCGGGGCCGTCCAGTGTCGGGGAAACGTAAGACTCGAGTACGCCAGAACTCTGAGAAGGCGGGCCTTCTCCGAAGGCTCGGAAGTAAAGGTTTTCCAAGCCTTCCCGGAAGACACAGAACATTGTTCAAAAGGCGTGGGTCCCTCTTAGAAGCCCCGCCGCCTTCTGAGAAGGCCTTTTCCTTCTCACTTCCCCCCCTCGCTTGCCGCCGAAGTGGTCGGGGAAGCGCGAGAGTCAAGTACGCCAGAACTCGGGTTTGCCAGCGCTTGATGACGAGCGCGTCTTTGATTTTGCCGGTCCAGTTTTCGTGGGATGTATCCAGCGGGATGTCGCTTCAAATTTCGGACTGGGTTTCGTCATTTTCATGATGGCCCTGTCCAACTAAGCCGGGTCCCCCGAACCCGAGTTTCACGTCTCCCCGACAGTGTCGGTATTGTCGACCTCTGGGGCGTTCTTGGATTCGAGGGTGAGAAACCAGTTTGAAGGTAAACTTTCGGAGCTCGGCGCGGATGTGGATCTGCGCTGAAACCCACTGGCGGTGCCGGAGGGGCCGCCCCTGACGCGCTCCGCGCGCCAAGGAAGGGAGGATTCATCGCAGATCCGAGAAAGCCGCGCGGACCTCCGAAAGTTTGTGTCTCCATGCCTGTGCGTGTCCTTCCAAGACGAAGTTGTGACAGCACAGAAACCGTATGACAGCCTGGTGCCTGCTTGAACGGGGCGGGCCTTGGGCCGGCCCCGAGGGCCCTCGGGAGCGCTCACGAAATCTTCAGGACGGCTCCAGTTCGGGTCCTCTGGGGCCGTCTTGGAGCAAGCTGGAGTGGTGGGCTTGTTTTCTACCACCACCACTACCACCACAAGTTGGAGGGGGAGGGTGTCCTTCTCCTCCTTCTCCTTATCCTCCTCCTTATCCTCCTTCTCCTCCTCCTCCTCCTCTTCCTCCTCCTCCGTCCCCTTCCCCCCTCCAACTTATGGTGGTGGTGGTGGAAAACAGGCCCATCATGGAGGTCAGGACTCCGAACCACGCCACACGTGACCTCGATGGGCACGGGGGACCCAAGCCCCCGGGGTGGGAGGCTCCCCCCCCCTGGGAGAGGAGGGGTGCGCCTCCCGGGAGCCCGCTCCCTATACCCTCCTTGCTCACCCGCCCCCTGATGTTAAGTCGGGCCTGTCCCTTTACAGGAGGAATCTTCAAAAATGGTAGAGAACTTCTCTGTGGACGATTTTATGACTATTTTCGACCATTTGGGGATATGTTTTGCCTATTGCTGATTTTTCGTCCAAAATCCGCCTGTAGGAGGAAACGCCCGACCTAACTCCGGTGGGGAAAGGATTTAACGGAAAGGGCGTCCCTTCGACCCAGTTGCGACATTGCTTGGTTCCCTTTGGGCTGGCGCGCCTGGGGAGGAGGCTCATGTTGCCCCCATCACACTTGAGGACCACATCCCAGGAATGATTTAGAGCACCCGGAAAAGTGTCGAAACGGGGTCGAAGCGGCGTCGAACGAGTGTGTCACAGGGCCCGAGACGTGAAGACCTTCGAGTTTCGGTACATCCTGTCTTGGTGCTCGACATGTGTTCTGGCGGTCAAGGCTAAAGCAGGTTGGCGCCTCACAAGGGGAGGCCCTGAGGTGGCCACAGGGGAAGTGGGGAGAGAGCTCGAGATCGCTGGAGGTGGGAGGCGGCCATCCCCTCACGTACGCCGGCACGGTGTGCGGATTCTGCACCATCTTAGTTGCCACCACTGCCATTTCGGCCACAGACAGGCCTCGGACAAAGATGGCGAACACTCATGCCACTTCATCTGTCAACGCCTCCCCCTCCAAACCCGCGCGTGCCGACTTTGAGTTTGGGGGGAAGGGGGGGTGTTCACTAATTGTTTCCCTCTGCCGGAGTTCGTCGTCAAGCTGCGTCCAGGAATTTCGAATGGGTTCTCGAAGATGAGCCACGCCCAGGCAGCCTCGTTTGAAAGGTCCCTGGAGAACCCGTGATACCGCAGAGTGCGCATCGCCTCATGCACACCTCACCCACACATGGATCATCCACGAGCTGCCCCAACTCTCGTCAAGGATACCAGTCTCCGTCCATTGCTTCGTTGGCAGCTGCCCCTGAGACGGAGGATGATATTTTTGTTATGCAAATTCGGTTCGGGACCCAGGGACCTCCCTTTATGAGGTATGTAAACCTGAAAGAGTCGCGCTTTCAGACGAGATGGTGCCGCCACAGGCACCGGCGTTTTCGACCAGACGGTTTTCTCGTACATGCAGCGGCGTGCTTCACAAGACCTCGCGCGCACCAGGCATATAACGCAATCGAGGGGAGTCGTTATTTTTTGTCGTCATCGTTTCATGATCACACCTTTGCGCATCGCGCTCCTCTGCGGGGCAGGTGTTTCTCTTGAGTGCCCAAGAGTCATATACTCTCTCATACCATGTGTGCGGGGGTCGTGGGTCTTATGCTTGGGGTATCCACGATAGAACTCGTACCCGCCACCATGCGAAAACACTACCGCGCATCCAAACAGCAGAACCGCCCCATGTAGGGTCACCACCGTCGGCCGAGGGCTCAGAGGGTTGAGAACGACCAAACGGGCCGCAGGACCGTGCTTTCAGAGCGTGCCCAGCACCGCCCCTCGCCGCAGACGGCGCCTGGTGACAGACTCGCAGCGCCCTCTGTCGTGGGGCTGTGTGCTGGGAGCTCTCTCGTGAAGTCACCATGGCGGTGCTCACGGCCCGCCTCGACCTGGTCCGACCCCCACACTTCGAGCCCATTCTCGATCGCATCCGCTCCGGCCCGAGCCGGCTCTCCCTCCCCAGTGGGGTGTTGCCAGAAGTGCCCCTGGCCCGAGGTGCCCCCAGCTTTTCGTTGCATTGTGGAGCCCCGGAGGCCCTCTGGGCCTCGTCCTGGAGGCCGTTTGGGCCACCCCGAGAATCCTACAAGCCTCGTCAAAAATATCCAGCAGTGGGAGTTGAAATCCTGGAGCGCGATGCTTTTGGGCACTTGTCAGAAAGCGCGTTCTTCAATGCTGAGAGGGTGGGGTCGGTTCTCAGACAACACCGCGTCCGAGTCAACAGGAGTCCCTCAGCATTGGAGTAGCGCTGACCCCACGATCACCGAATTCAGAAGCCTTCTGTTTATTGTGGACGAGGCCTGTAGGGGTACTCAGGCCTGCAGAGGCCGAGCCCGCTCCGCGGCGATGCCGGTGCGGACGCCGCCCCGGTGCGGGCGCGATCCGACCTGCGTCCAGAGCACGCGACGTTTTGGCTGCGAGCTCTCGTCGCTGGGGCACACTCACCGCTGGTCCGCTGCGTCCTTCGGCATGCCAGCAGCACGTGATTTCTGGGCGTGCCAGGAAGGCTTTTGTCCTCGGGCGGTCGAGAGGTTGATTGCTCTTTCTTTGGCGGAAGTAGACATCTGATCTCCAAGATTTGATATCTGGGGGGATTCAGGGTTTCTGGAACGAGCCACGCGGGGCAGTGCGGCGTGCTGCGCATCACGCAGGATCTACCCCAGGCCAAGCAGCCCTACCATTGCGTCGTCGTGCCAGCGTGTGTTCCAGAGGGCAGACGGGTGCAGGTGGAGTGGCAGGTGTAATGGCTCTGCCCGGGAGGGTATACTCGTACATCACCACATTTGTCTTCAGCGCTTGGGCCAAGCATCGGATGAGGCAACTCCGACGAAGTTGGGGGGTATCTTCACTTCACCCCTGGAGGGGCCCAGAGGTCTCCGGGAGTCTCTGGGGGCCTCTGGAAGCCCAGAGGAGGTCCAAGAGCGCCTAGACGATTCGGAAACGCCTGCTGGCGAGGAGCCCCGAACCCTGGCGAAGCTCGGGCGCCACACCTTGGCTGCAACTCCAAGGGGGGACATTCAGCATCGGCGCCAGTGCATCTGTTGCGGAGAAGGCGGCAGAATCCCGCCCCATCCCGCTCAGTCTGGCTTGATCACGGTGCATCCTTGGCTTTCTGGCCCAAACCCGCTTGATAGCTCTTTAATGATTCATGAATCGGGCTCGATGTCCCTCGCCGCGCGCCAGGTACCTCGCCTGCCTGAAGCACCTGCGCCGCAGCGCGCGGTGCCTGAGCGACTACCTGGCCGGCCCGGCCGCGCGGGCCGGCCCCGAGGACAGGCCGGGGGAGGAGGGCCTCTCTCGGGCGTCGCCAGAATTGGCCCCGGCCCACGGTGACCCCAGCTTTCCCAGGGAAGCTCAGATGGCACCGCTGGGGCCGCTGCAGACGACCCTAGAGCTTCGCAGTCAGCGGCCCCAAGCCCCGCCGCCACCCCCGACCCACTGGCCAACAAGGGGCCCCAAGCAGCCTTCATCGGGTCTGGTGGCCTGCATGCAGATCCTGTGGCGGCCGAGCCGAGAACACTGGGTCTTCTATCCCCTGTGGCCTCTGCCACGACACTTGGACAGCAGACCGCCTCGCGCGTGCTGTTGCGCTGAGGCTCCACGGCGCTTGCGGAACAGAAGAGCGACAAGAGGTCCCCCCGTCCGGGCTTGGAGCGACACTTGGACAATGGAGTGCTCTCTGAGGCTCGGGCCGGACGAAAGGGGGGGGGTGGGAAAGGGGGGGTTACGAAATCTGCTGCACGCAGCTGGTTTCGGCCTCACCGAGGGGCCCATTCCTCGATACATAGACGCCTCCAGCGCCGGGAGGCGCCGGGAAAATCAGCTACGTGAGCTGATTCTCAAACTCCCCCTTTGCTATCCCCCCCTTTCGCCCGACCCGAGAGGCTCCACGGGGCCCCGTTGACACTGGCAAGATCCCCCAGCTCAGGAGGAGGCGGAGGAGCAGCGGAGCACCCCGCGGCCCCCTCGGCCCTGGGGCCCTTCTCGAGCGGCCTCGGCCCCGCGCCCTGCAGGCATCCACAAGAGCTTGCGACCAATTATCCTGAAATTCAATATCGGCCGTGCCCGCTATTCGTAAGTCGGGCGTGTCTCTCTACAGGAGGAATATTCCCAAATAGTCGCAAGATAGTCCGGGCACGATTTTTCTATTTTTTTTTGTCATTTTGGAGTACTTGTTCTGACTGTTTTAAATTTTCTGTCCAGAATCCCCCTGTAGGGGGCCTTGCCCGACCTGACGCTATTCCCTCGGAGCCGGCCTGTTCCAGGAAGCCGAACGCAGCTTGCGCTCTGCCGTGCCACACTGCACAGTTCTAGTGCGTCCAGGAACCAACAGTGGCAACTTTGCAGGAATGCCACGAAGCTGCGCCCCCTGCTTCGCACACTTGTCGGCCAACACGGTTCCTCGAACAGGCCAATCCTCATGATCAGTCCCAGCAGCAGTTTCGGAAGAGTGGGCCTTGACCGTGCAAGCCGAGGCTTCCTGGCCAATGCCACCCCTGAAGTCCTTCCACGGATGCCAGCGGGGGCTGTCGTGAGGCATGGTAGGTTCCCTTGCGTTCGCGGGGCAGCCGACTGTGCCGGAGCGTGTTCACCAAGCAGCTGAAGGATAGAGCCCCATTCTGACAATCTGTTCGGCATGTGCAATGCGTCGCCTAGGGAGCCACATGCCAACCCTACCCCTACCCCCCACGATTTCTAAGGGGGAGGGTGGGGTTCACTTCGCTCGGGAGCTCCCGAACGAAATGAATCCCACCCTCCCCCTAAGAAATCGTGGGGGGTAGGGGTAGGGTTCGCATTTGGCCCCCTATCGCCCTCCTGGTCTCTGGCCACCTGGGACGGGGCGGATTTTGGGTGGCGCTGCTCCGCACGTGTGCTGCAAGCGGCGGGCCGGCGCGATCTGCCGCCACGACTGACCACCCCGCTCTGCTGCGGCCTTCATGGTACCAGGACCAAGATGCGGGAGATGGAGGACTTCGGATGCAACCCCTGGCGGGTTCAATTCAGCATGGGCGCTGGTACACACGTGGTCTAAAGCCGGCCTCACCTGGCATAGTCCCGCCTGACCCCAGCTAGTCCGCTTCAAGCTTGGGCGGAGTCTGGGTCGATCCAGCCGCTCGCCCCCCTGATAGGGCTCTAGTAGCTTGTATTCGTTCTTACGAAGACTCCCAGGAGCTGCCTACGAAGAGGAGGACGAGGTGGAGGAGGAGGAGGAGGAGGGAGGAGGGAGGAGGGAAGAGGGGGAGGACGAGGAGGAGGAGGAGGAGGAGGAGGAGGAGGAGGAGGAGGAGGAGAGGAGGAGGAGGAGGAGGAGGAGGAGGAGGAGGAGGAGGAGGAGGGAAGAAGGAGGAGGAGTAGGGAGGAGCGAGGAGGGAGGAGGGAGGAGCGAGGAGGGAGGAGGGAGGAGGAAGGGAGGAGGAGGGAGGGAGCAGGAGGAGGAGGAGAGGAGGAGGGAGGAGGGAGGGAGAGGAGGGAAGGAGCAGGAGGGAGGAGGAGGGAGGAGGAGGGAAGAGGGGGGAGGAGGAGGGAGGAGGGAGGAGGAGGGAGGAGGAGGGAGGAGGGAAAAGGAGGGAGGAGGGAGGAGGAGGGACAGAGTCGGCCGCCGCTGCTCCGGTGGCACGCGCGCGTCGGAGGACTTCGCCCAGAGCATCCGCCGCCTGGAGGAGCGCGTGCGCGCCAAGCGGACGAACGCCCACCTGAGCATCGTCCGCCTGCGCCAGAGGCACGGGGGCAGGGCAGGGGCCCAGACCCCCTCGAGCAGGGACGAAATCACCCGCGGGAGGTGTTTCACCATTTTCGGCCTCTGTGGGCACTTGCCGGGCCTCGGGGCCGTCAAGGAACGGCTCGGGATGACAAGCTGGTCCCGGGGAATAGGTTCAGACCTCGGGGGTCGACGTACTGAAAAACTCATGACGTCGGGGGTCTGCGGGGGGCGTTGGAGGCCCGAGGTTTTCGGAGGCCCTCGGCGGTTGTCCGGCCCCGGGATGATGCCTTCGAGCGGCCGCGCCTCGCCGAGAGCGTTCCGGCATGCCCAGATCAGATCGTCTCTGTAGGCAGGCCGCCGGAGAGCCGAGCTGTGGCCCGCAGACCGGGAGGCTGGGGCTGGCCTGGGGGGGTGGAGAGGGGGGGGGCGGCCTGCTGAGATGCGGGCGTCCAGGTTCTTGAGCACCGGAAGTTCTCGCCCTGATTCGCGCCATGGGGTCCTCGCAGATCGATCCAGCTCGAGGCGTGCCGCCGAAAGAGGAGGTATGTATGTATGTGTGTATTTCTACATATAAATATATATAGAGCCCCAGCGGTGATGTTTCACCATGCTGGAATTTTCCAGGACGCCAGATCTGGGAAGGCCAGGCCTCCAACGTCTACAAAGCCAGCACGGATGTTTTTCGCCGTTCTCAGCCTTTTGGGCGTGTTCTGGCCCTGGGGCGGAAGTCGAAACCAAGTGCCCTAACCAGCCCAACAAACCCAGCCAACCCAGCCAGCAAATCCGCCAACTACCCAACCAGCCACCCCTGCACCCAGCCAACCCGCCAACCCGCCAACACCCGCCGCCTGCCGTCCTTTTACCACAGAGGGGGAGGGACGTATTCCCTAAAGGCGGAAACAAGTAAATCAGGCAGCGCAGAATCCACACAGATAAGAAGACTGAATTAAAGTGGACTGGAGTGGACTGATGTAAACTGGTCTGGAGTAGACTGGACCGGACTGGGGCGGACTCCACTCCATTCCATGTTTCTGATAGATGTTATTATGCCCGACTCGACGCTGCCATCTACCATACTCTGCTCTACTCTACCTGGCTCTACCCTGACCTACTCGACTCTATTCTGGACGCTTCGTGTAACCCACCAGCCCAAGTTGCCTAGATCAAGCGTGTTGGGGAGCACGTCCGCAAACAGGTTGACGCAAGTCATCTTGGCTCAACATTTGCGCGCCCAGCTCGATCCTGTCCGCACATGCCGCTGCATTAACAGATTCGACGATGGTAAGGTATGAGCTTGCTTGCTTCGCTTGCCTATGGTTGCAGACCACGTGCGCGTTACGGAGCATGCACCAAAGCAGCCTGGTGCGCGTTGGCTCCACGCCTGGGGTCCGCGCCAGGTCCAGAACGAAATTGCAAAGCCATTACTACATCTGTCCTGTCCGAGCGGCGGTTCCGTACCATCATCCCGTCCTGAGCCCATGGGGATGTCAGGAAGCCGCAGTTTCGTTGGGGTACCCTTGGGACGGGGACCGCAATCATGCCGACCGTCTCGGAGGTTGCTTCATTACAAATCGTGGCAGCAAAATCAGTTTCAGTGAGAATTTCGGTGGCGCTGGGAGCAACAGTGACCAGCTTCCCGTGTGCAAGCGTGCTCCCGTGACGGCCAACCCGACGCCTGACTCGACGACCTACCCGACAGATCAGAGCGAGACCGTCGATGATTTCGAGTGCGAGGTTCGCAAGCCGCAGTGGGTTCAGGAGGGCGCAGTCCGGCGTTTGAGAGGCCCAGTGTTGAACATTCACATACCAGGCCCGTATCATTCTGGGGGAAGGTTCATGTTTGGTCTGGCCGGCAGCGTTGGTCACATGGCGGTTTCTTCATACCAGAGATGGGCAATCTTAAACAAGACGGAGTTGTGGGATGACAGGCATTGGACCGATCTTGAGGACAGATTCTTAGAAGGACGCACGTTAGATGATCTTGGTTGTGGCACCGACCAGGCGACGATACTTAGCACTATCACGCGCCACCCTCTCAATATGTTTTTGCACAGGTGGTTTGCATGCAAGGACTGGGACAAAGTAAAAGACTACGATGGCGAAACGGAGAAGTCAATCGCCTTCAAGGCTGACCTAGAATGCCAGCACAGCGACCCCGTCTACCAAATGGGAAATGAGACTTAGACTTGCATGTATGACAACATCATTCTTCAAGCGTTCGTCGGAGGTGATCGCGCAAAGACGCGGGCAGATCTTGAGCTGGCCAAATCTCGATTGCGCAATTTTGATGTAATCTTCATATTGGAGCATCTTAGCCACACCCTTCAGCTTGCCACCACACGACTGGGATGGAGGCCAGCTGCACAAGGTGCATTTCATGCTACACGCCACTTGGTTGATGAGGCCGAAGACCAAGAACGATTATTCACGACTCATGGAATCACCCATGAGCAATGGCAACAGGTTATAGAGCGGAACAGTCTCGACATTGAGTTGTACGACTACGTGCGCGAGCTCTCATTTGGCATGTTGCAGGCAGATGGCTTCCCAATGCCGACAGAGGATGAGCGCACCGTTGCTCCGCAGTGGAACAATGACGTGCTGCGGATGCGTCGGGCAAGCCTGCGAGAAGCCCACATTGAATAGGGGAAGCCACGCGGGTATCCTTCGGATCAGCAGCACCGCCTTCTGTTGGATCCGCGCCTCCCGGTCCTCGGCGGGCGCAGGAGACGGCACGCACGAGGTATCAGCGCGAGGGGGCCGTACGGTCATTCGTCGTCCTTGGGTGCGTGGCTGAAGTGAGAATCCGTGGTGAGAATTTTGTTCGTTGCGTTGTTGTTGTCGTTGTTGCTATTGTTGTGGTTGTGGTTGTGGTTGTGGTTGTTGCTGTTGCTGTTGCTGTTGCTGTTGCTGTTGCTGTTATTGTTGTTGCTGCTGTTGTTGTTGGTGAATACTCATCTCTAATTGTTGCTGATCTCCGGAAGCGGTTCCGCGTGCTCTCGCCTCGACGCCGGCTGCACTTTCTTTGATAGTGAGGTTCCCGCTCGAGCGTTGGCTTGAGCCTCACTGTGGGCCCTTGGAGGCCCAGCTGCGACAACAACGGCTCCCGCACACCCTGGGCAGAGACGCCCCCGAACTCAGGAACGGCGCTCTCGCTCGAGACTTCCTCGCAATTCAATCAAGCTGGCGGAGGCCCAACGACGACAAGGGCTCCTGCTCGATACGTCCTCACGATTTACTCCGAGAGCCCCTGGCCAAGAAGCCCCCCGAACTCAGGAACGGCGCTCTCGCTCGAAATTCTATTGTAATCCAGGCGATTTGGTGGAGGCCTGGACACGGCGACCAGGGCTCCCGTTCGATATTTCTCCATCGGTATTCCAAGAGCCCCTGGCCAGAGAGGCCCCCGAACTCAGGAACGGCTCTCTCGCTCGAGAGTTCCTCGTGGCTGACAACGAAGAGATTGCCCCGAAGGGGGATGCAATCGGAGATGAAACGGGCGGGTATCTAGGGTTGGGGTATACGGAATGCGAGACACGCGTGTCAGTAAGAGCGAGCAGTCTTAAAGTTATTGTTGTTGTTGCTGTTGTTGTTGGTGGTGGTGTTGTTGTGGTTGTTTGTTGTCGTCGTCCCCCCCGCGACCCACCCGCGACCCACTCCTCGACCCACCCGCGACACATCCGCGACCCACCCCGCGACCCACCCCGCGACCCACCCGCGACTCACCCGCGACCCACCTCGAGACCCACCCCGCGACCCACCCCGCGACCCATCCGCGACCCACCCGCGACCCACCCGCGACCCACTTGCGACTCACCCGCGACCCACCCCGCGACCCACTCGCGACCCACCCGCGACCGATCCACATTGGTTCGAAGAAAAGATCGGTGCCTGCGGCGGGCTAGTTGTATAATTTGTGAAATGTTGGCGCTTGCGGCGGGCTTCTCCAGAGTCTCGCAGACTGCAGACGTCCCCACCGCCACCGCCCCCGCACTGTTATCCGCATCTGCGGGGTGTATTTCTCCGCCGTGGGTTGGCACCATTGTGACCAGCACTACTGGGACCAGCAGCAGCAAGCTTATATGCATCACTTTCAATATCCAACTCTTCCTCTTCCTCCTCCTCCTCCTCATTCTCCCCTTCCTGCCTCCCCCTACTCTTTCTCCATCGGCAGTGAGGGGACTGGGTTTGATCGTCAGCGGCACGGGCTCAATGAGTCGACTGTTGTCCATGCTGCGATAAATAACGACTCAGGCGTCTCATTGCACAGTGCACTGTAGATCCACTTTTCGGAAAAAACGTGTGGGGGGAGCACGCAATGGAATACAGGCGGGGAAGCCGCCATACGCCAAGAGGAAGAGGATGGAGGAGGAACCAGAAGTGGAAGAGGAGGAGGATGAGGAGGGGGAGGGGGAGGAGGGAGAAGGCAGAAGGGAGGAAGGAACAAACAAATTACGCGGATGAAGGAAAAGGAGGAGGAGGAGGGCGAACACAAAGGCCAGAGGACTCTTGGATTTTTCTCGGAATCTCTACGGGTGTCTCGAGATCTTGATGTAAGCTTGTTTAGCTTGGGGGCTGTTGGGGGTCTGTTGGAGGCCTCTTGGGGCCCTCTGAGTCCTCCTGGGCGCCTCTTGGGGCTCTCTTGGGGCACTCTAGGGGGCCACGGGGGCCATCTTGGGGGCATCTTGGAGGTAATTTATCGATCGAAGAAGGAGGGGGTCCAATGAGCGTTGGCCCCCCAGGAGGCCAACTGTGCCCCCAAAACTGAATACAATCAATGATTTACGGGCGCAGCCCGTAATTTGATTCTCGCGAGGTAGACACTGACAGACTGAACTGAACCACCAGGCCGTTAGATGGCAGTTTTATTTCCGCGAGTGAGGATATTTCGGGTGGCAGTTTTAAGCCAGCTGGTGAGCATATTTCGGTGGCAGTTTTAAGCCAGCGGGTGAGAGATATTTCGGTGGCAGTTTTAAGCGCCAGCGGGTGAGGATGTTTCGGTGGCAGTTTTAAGCCAGCGGGTGAGGATATCTCGGGTGAGGATATTTCGGTGGCAGTTTTACGCCAGCGGGTGAGGATATTTCGGGTGGCAGGTTTAAGCCAGCGGGTGAGGATATCTCGCGTGGCAGTTTTAAGCCAGCGGGTGAAGATATTTCGGATGAGGATATTTCGGGTGGCAGTTTTAAGCCAGCGGGTGAGGATATCTCGGGTGGCAGGTTTAAGCCAGCGGGTGAGGATATCTCGGGTGGCAGTTTTAAGCCAGCGGGTGAGGATATCTCGGGTGGCAGTTTTAAGCCAGCGGGTGAGAATATTTGGGTGGCAGTTTTAAGCCAGCGGGTGATATTTCGGTGGCAGTTTTAAGCCAGCGGGTGAGGATATTTCGGTGGCAGTTTTAAGCGCCAGCGGGTGAGGATGTTTCGGTGGCAGTTTTAAGCCAGCGGGTGAGGATATCTCGGGTGAGGATATTTCGGTGGCAGTTTTACGCCAGCGGGTGAGGATATTTCGGGTGGCAGTTTTACGCCAGCGGGTGAGGATATCTCGGGTGGCAGTTTTAAGCCAGCGGGTGAGGATATTCGGGTGGCAGGTTTAAGCCAGCGGGTGAGGATATCTCGGGTGGCAGTTTTAAGCCAGCGGGTGCGGATATCTCGGGTGGCAGTTTTAAGCCAGCGGGTGAGGATATTTCGGTGGAAGTTTTAAGCCAGCGGGTGAGGATATCTCGGGTGAGGATATTTTGGTGGCAGTTTTAAGCCAACGGGTGAGGATATTTAGGGTGGCAGTTTTAAGCCAGCGGGTGAGGATATTTCGCGTGGCAGTTTTAAGCCAGCGGGTGAGAGGATATTTCGGGTGGCAGTTTTAAGCGCCAGCGGTTGAGGATGTTTCGGTGGCAGTTTTAAGCCAGCGGGTGAGCATATCTCGGGTGAGGATATTTCGGTGGCAGTTTTACGCCAGCGGGTGAGGATATTTCGCGTGGCAGTTTTACGCCAGCGGGTGAGGATATCTCGCGTGGCAGTTTTAAGCCAGCGGGTGAAGATATTTCGGATGAGGATATTTCGGGTGGCAGTTTTATGCCAGCGGGTGAGGATATCTCGGGTGGCAGGTTTAAGCCAGCGGGTGAGGATATCTCGGGTGGCAGTTTTAAGCCAGCGGGTGAGGATATCTCGGGTGGCAGTTTTAAGCCAGCGGGTGAGGATATTTCGGTGGAAGTTTTAAGCCAGCGGGTGAGGATATCTCGGGTGAGGATATTTTGGTGGCAGTTTTAAGCCAACGGGTGAGGATATTTCGGGTGGCAGTTTTAAGCCAGCGGGTGAGGATATTTCGCGTGGCAGTTTTAAGCCAGCGGGTGAGGATATCTCGGGTGGCAGTTTTAAGCCAGCGGGTGAGGATATTTCGGTGGCAGTTTTAAGCCAGCGGGTGAGGATATTTCGGTGGCAGTTTTAAGCCAGCGGGTGAGGATATCTCGGGTGGCAGTTTTAGGCCAGCGGGTGAGTATATCTCGGGTGAGGATATTTCGGTGGCAGTTTTAAGCCAGCGGGTGAGGATATTTCGGGTGGCAGTTTTAAGCCACGATGCACAAGTCCCAGGGCATGACAATTCCTTGTGTTGCTGCAAACTTGGGCGACACGGAAATGCATCTGGGCGGTACGTTTACCGTCTTGTCTCGGGTGCCTGCCTTGACTGGTCTTGCTTTGGAACGTGGCTTGAATTTCGACCGGTTGGCCAAGATCAACCAGAGCCGGTCTTTGTTGGCACGGAAAGAATACGAAGCTGCGAAATGGCCACCGCTCGAAGCCAATGCGCTTCGACATTTTCAGTCGGTCCTTGCAGAGCTGTTGCTGAAACGGGAGTCTCCCGAAGCAGCTGTGCTGGACACGATCGGCGGCTTGGCCGAAACAGCAGCTGAGCAATTGTCACTGGCTGACTTCACTGCGGAACTGTGAGCACTTTCTAGGGTGGAAACGCTGCGCAATCATCGTGGCGGCGACGGCCGGTGCCATTTCTACCATAATTTCTACCGGGAGAGTGCGGAAGGGCTCTCGCACGGGGGCGGCTTGTGCAGTTTGAGCAGAGATGGCACCCACGACGAAGAGGAGGGGGCAGGAGCAGGAGGAGGAGGAGGAGGAGCAGGATGATGATGATGATGATGATGATGATGATGATGACGATGATGATGATGATGATGATCATGATGACCATGATGATCATGGTGCTGATGCTGAGGAGGACGATGATGATGATGATGATGAGGATGAGGATGAGGATGAGGATGAGGATGAGGATGACGATGACGATGAGGATTATGACGGCGGGGATGAGGCGATGGAAGGAGGACGAGGGAGGAGGAGGGGTGGAAGGAGGGCACGGAGATCGTGGAAAGGGTGCTCGCAAGGAGAGTGGCAAGGGGAAGAGGAAGGCGCTGGACGAGGAGGCCGACGAGGAGGAAGGAGGCGGAGGACAAGGCAAGAGGCGGCGGGAGGAGGATTTCATTGAAAATGGACGACGGGGGGGGGGAGATCAGCTCGAGGGCGGAGGACGCGGACGGGATGAGGAGGCGGCAGAAGGGAGGAGGAGGTGGAAGTGGAGGAGTCGTAGGAGGAGGAGGAGGAGGTGGAAGAGGAGGAGGAGGAGGAAGAGGAGGGAGGAACCGAGAAGAGCTCTGTGCTCGGCGCGGGCATCCAGCCGCCACGCGATGCATCATCTGCATGGTCGGCCCAGCCGACGGCTACGCCTCCAGCGAGGTGCTGCGCCCGTATATATGCTCGCCCCTTGGCGTGGGGCTGGCGGGGGGCCAAGGGGCGAGCTGTCCGGTGATTATGTCCTTCTCGTCGATTCCCACAAATACCCTCTTACACCTCGCGAGACGCCCAGTCCAGGGTAAGGGGGGGGGGGGCATTTGGAGGTGTGAGCCACGCAGGCGTCCCGCCGAGAGGCGAAAGGGTCGGTTTTGAGCCTGACGTGGCAGCGCCCTCACTTTTGACCTCTGGCCGAGGCTGTTTTTTCAACGGAAGCCTCCCATCCTCGAAACCGCCTTCTTTCTTCAGGCACCACGGGGCGCTTCCTGTAGAGGGCACAGCGGGGTGGCCAGGGAAGGCCAGCTCGCGTCGTGCAACAACGTTGGGGACCGCCCCCGGGCTGGTGAAGGGAAACGCGCATATTCTTGAAACCGCGTGAGGCTTCCAGGGGGCCCTGCGGGACAACCACTGGAAGCCACATCGTACAGCAACTCCGTGGACTGGCCCTGGGCTTGTTTAGGGAAGCGCTTTCCCTCTCGAACTCGCCGTCGCTTTTCAGGCCTCACGTGGGGCTTCTTAGAGAGCGCCCGGCGCGGCGGCCAGGGGAGGCCCACTCGCACAGCACCGTCGGGGACCGCCCACGGGCCGGTCCAGGGAAAAGCGCCCACATCTGCAGCCGCCTTCAAGCAGTGGCGAAGCGTCCTGGCGTGCCTATAGGCCCACCTACCAATGTTCCAAGATCTGTTTGTGGTTTCTGCGAAATTGTATTAGAACATCTCTGGCTTGGACTGTCTTGTTTCAGCACATCGGGCCTATGTTCCAAGAGCACTGTTTTATGTTATGAGAACATGTTTGGGATTCTGGTAACATGTCGTGGTAGGCCTCTAGGAGTGCCGGGACGGTCGGTCCCGACTCGACGCCTTCCCCGTTTCAGGCCCCGCGCGGGGGCTTCCCTGATGGCCTGGCCGGCCGGACGGCCCGGGAGGGGGGCCCAAGTCGCACGGCAGCGCGAGGGACCGCCCCCGGGCCTGTCTTGGGAAACGTGGCCCGTCTCGACATTGTCTTCGCTTCGCGGACGATGTGTGTGTGTGTGTGTGCCCCGCACCGCGTTGGCGCCGCTCGTGGTTTCGTCGACTCGACCGGCGAAAGATACGGTGCATAGTTGTTGACCCCCAGGGGAGAAACACAATATGCACCGTGCCTCCGTATCCATTTTGGCTCAAGACTCGCGAGGTGAGCGCTCAGGGTTTTCATCTGAAGGCAGAGGAGGAGGAGGGCGAGGACCCAGAAACACCAGAGGTCGGAGAAGGATGCGACAGCACGGGGCGTCACAGGGAATACACTATCCAATTCCACCCCCTGCCGAGGTCCCACATAATGGCTCCCCCAGGCGGTGGTGATGGATGCGATTAGGAACGTTTGCTTAGCATGTCGCATCGCCAGTTCTGGCCCACCACGCTTCGGCGTGACACGCTAATTAGCCCCCCCCCGTTTTCAAGCATAGCGCTTTGCAGCCTCCCGCCCCGCAGAACGGAGCGACACGCTGTTAGATCGTAAGGCGTTGCGTGTCGCTTCGGCCGCCGCCGCGACACGCTAAGCTAACTTGTCCAACCGTTACCATGAGCTTTCGGAGGTCCGCGCTGATGTCTTGGATCTGCGCTGGATCCCCTTGACGGCGTCTCCGGCACCGCCCCTGGCGCCCTCTGCGCGCCAGGGAGGGGAGCTCTGGCCCCGATCCAGGAAGTCCGCGCGGACCTTCGAACGTTTAGGTGGCGCGCCGCGGGGTTCAGACGGGGCCTGCCTTGCCTCCGAGGCCCGAGAGAGTTGAGATCTCTTCTTCGGTGGAAGGCGGCGGAAGGGCGGCGGAAGCCGGCGAGAGTAAGAATGGGGCCGCCCCGCCGTGGGAAGCCGGCGGCAGCTCGGCGGGAGGCGGCGGAAGTAAAATCCTGCGCCCCCCGAGGCATGGCAAGTCCTCTTGGCTCAGGGTCTCGGAGATGAGCCGTGCTCCAGCCGCGGTTCTGCGGGGTGGGTGCGGGTCTTTCGCCGCCGCGTCGCCCAGCGAGCACCACTGCACCAAGGGTCTGGAAGCGAGGGGAGGAACAACGATCAAGCAGTGGCGAATCGTCACGGCGTGATAATGTTATAAGAACCGTTGGTGGTTTCCATGAAATATTCTTGGAACATTTCTGGCTGGGACCGTCTTGTTTCAGCACATCAGGATTACGTTATGAGAACATTGTGTTTGTTATTAGAACATTTTTGGGTTATGATAACATTTCGTGGTAGGCCTACAGGAATGCTGGGACAGCCGGTCCCTGGTCAATACGAGCAGGCGGGGGGGGTTCGACGGGCCGGGAGTGCAGTGCGCAAGAGGCACTGACTGTCAGGAGAGAGCCCGGCGGCAGTGCTGGCGGTCATGCGCACACCTAGTATCGCAGGCCTAGAGGTTGACACCGACACCGATATCGGCGGTGTGCCTCTACCGAGGGAAGAAGATCCCGATCTCGGTGATGGTGGTAATATTCTGGCTTCCCAGGTGACCGAAATATTGCCACCAACACCGAAATCTAGGATCACCTTCCCCATGTGGAGGCAACCCCCTGTGTTGGTGTGGGTGCCAATTTCTAGGCGCCCATTAGTATCCATTCAACAGCCCCTCAAGACTTACAGGTTCTCCCCCTCTCCACGTTCCACAGGTCCTCCATCCTCTCCCGCACGCCGTCCTCGCACACTGGCCTCCATGGGCCGTGCGGCACAGCCCCAGCACAGCCCCCGCCCAGCAGCCAGCACACAGCCTGCGAGTGTGCACGCGCCGGTGGCTCCGAGCGCACGGCCCCCCCCCGCGAGCGAGGTGCGGCGCGCCGAGGTCGCACGGGACACGAACAGACCGCTGCTGCGATGTCTTGCTCGATCTTCCGCGGGGCCAGCGGGGCAGTCAGGAGCGCGCTGCCCAGGACACGCTGCCCCCCCCCCACCCCCGATGGGCCCTGCAGCCTTACCGATCCCCCCCCCTCGTGCAGATGCGGGGGCTGGGCCTGAGTGGCTTCGGTGCAAGATCTGCTGGAGGTTGAGGGTCAGGACCGAAGTGCGACGGAGCCGCCCAGCTGGGAGGTCGGTGTCGGTTCGTGTCGTGCGTGCGGGCGAAGCGAAGCAGCGCGAGTTCCTGCACTAGGTGATAGTTTTTTATTCATTGGACCCCGGACCCTCGCATCCCCCCCTCGCCCCCCCCTTGGAGTGGATATTGGCTGCTTTCTGGCGCCTGTTCCGAGCAGGTGGAGCCTCCCCCGCAATGGACGCCCTGTTGCTAACAGTCGTGCTAAGCAGAAGTCCGGAGCCCAGATACCCCCCCCCCTCCGCCCAATGCCGCGACGCCGAATAGAGAAACGCTCACCAGCTGGGCCCAGGACACGCCAGGAGGAGTCGCGGACGTCCCGTGCGTGCGCGGGCTGTCCCCTGGTGGGCCCGAGGTTGCCTCGTGGCGCGCCAGGGGCTGTCCCGCGGCTGCCCCGCGGTGTTTAACGTATTTGTCCCGCGTTTGGCTGTCCGCTGGAAGGGTCTGGTGTTAAGTCGGGCGTGTCTTTCTACAGGAGGAATATTCAATAGCCGCAAATAGTCAGGGGACGATTTTGGGATTCTGTTTGACTTTGTTTGAATATTTGTCTTCCAAAGTCCGCCTGCAGGAGGACATGCCCGACCGAAGTCCAGTTGCGCTGCCGCGCATATCCGCCACCGCGCTTTTGGGAAGCTGCGCAGGCAGGCCGCAGCGGTGCGCAGACCTGGCGTTCGATGGCCCTTGGCATCGTGTGGAGCTGAAGAAGTTGCCGCTGCCGACGTTGCTCGCTGGGAGCGCCCTGGGAGGGCCAGCATTGGGGAAGCCCTGGGAGGGCCTTGAGAGCGCCCTCGGAGCTCCTGAGGTTTAGCAACGAAAGACCTTCTGAGGTTTAGCATAAACTTGAGGTCCGCGCGGAATTCTCGGATCGGGGCTGGCCCCCGAGCTCCAGGCTGTATGGAGGTTGCCCTGGGAGGGGGGGCCAGCCCTGGGGGAGCCCTGGGAAGGTCTCGGGATGGCCCTGGGAGACCTCTCGGAACCTCGGGGGCGTCTCGGGGCCTCATGTTGGCCTCTGCGGCCCACTGGGGGCTCTTCCTTGGGGCCTCTTGGCCCTTCTTGGGGGCCTCTTGGGAGCCTATGCGTGACCTGTTGGGAGCTTCTTTTGGGCTTCATGGGGTCAGCGCCACCGCGGCCGCGCCGGTCGCGCCAGATCAGCTGGCCGCTCTGCGTGCTAGCCTGCGCGCGCTAGCGCGACCGCAGCGACGCGCCAGCCAGCGCCAAACAGTCATCGAAATCGCCGCCGCATGGGATTGCATACCAAGTGGCGCGTGGATGGGCGGGATGATTGGGGGAGCAATGGGGTTGACAACTCACTAGTGAGCATGTGCTATGTGCACCATATAGATTTTGCGCCATAGAATGCTGAACGTAGATTGCACCACGCAGATTGCAACACAATGGTTGCTCCATCTATGTTGCACCATGTAGATTGCGCCACACAGAGTGCAACACATAGATGGCACATCCTAGACTGCATAATATCGATTCTCTTTTCTAAAAAGAGAATTGACTCTCCCCACCCCCGGCGTTATCGATTCCCCTTTCGGGTATATAAGTCATATATGATTCTGACCACATGTCCATCTTAACTATGAATTTACATTACCCCCGGGGAACCAGTATTGCTCCCCCTGAGGTTCCCTTGTGAAAAAAAAACACTACGCGGAGACATCTTTTTTCATGAATCCCTTGCAAAAAATGGGACGAAGTGCACACGCGCGCGCCGTCGCGCGCGCATGCCGAAATCCTCCAAAAACCTTCGGTGTCGGAAGGATTCCGCAATCGAGTTTGCAAAAAACATAGAAATGCAAAAAACATAGAAAAGCACAGGGTTTCGCATTACTGATTTGCTAAAAAAGCTTACGCGCGAGCTCTTGCAACATATTTTAGAAACCATCGGTTTTTCAAGATTTTCACAACATGCTACCAAACGGGCTTCGCGCGCGCACGTCGAAATCTGTCGAACGCCCTTGCGCGTGTGCCGTCGCGAGAATCCTCTGCAAAAAATGGGACTAAGTGCAGACGCGCGCGTCGTCGCGCGCGTATGCCGAAATCCTCCCAAACCCCACCGGCTTCGGAAGGATTTCAACATCGTGTGTCCAAAAAAACCTACAAAAACACAAGGTTTCGCAACACGATTTTCAACCAAAGCGTGCGCGCGCGCTCTTGCGTCGTCGTCGTCGTCGTCGCCGTCCTCCCTCCTCCCGCGTCGTCGTCGTCGTCGTCGCCTACGTCGTCCTCTGTCTTTCCTTCGTCGTCGTCGCCCTCTTTGACATCGTGGTCATTTCTGTCATCATTATCGCCGTGATCATCCTTCCTCCTCCTCCCTCGTCGTCGTCGTCGTCGTCGTCGGTCGTCGGCGTCTCGTCGTCGTCCCTCCTATTTCGTCGCCGTCGTCGTCGTCGTCGTCGTCATCGTCGTCGTCGTCGTCGTCGTCGTCGTCTTCCCTCCTCCCTCGTCATTGTCGTCGTCGGCGTCGCCGTCCTTCCTCCTTCTTCGTCGTTCGCGTCGTCGCCGTCCTCCCTCCTCCCTCGTGGTTGTCGTCGTTGTCGTCGTTGTCGCCGTCGTCGTTCTCCCTCCTCCCTCGTCGTCGTCTTCGTTGGCGACGTCGTCGTCGTCTTCGTCGTCGTCGGCGTCGGCGTCGTCGTCGTCTTCGTCGTCGTCGACGTCGGCGTCGTCGTCGTCGCCGCCGTCGTCGTCGTCGTCGTCGTCGTCGTCGTCGTCGGGGTCGTTGACGTCGTCGTCGTCGTCGTCGGTGTCGTCGTTGTCGTCGTCGTCGGCGTCGTCATCGTCGTCGTCGTTGTCGTCGTCGTCGTCGTCGTCGGCGTCGGCGTCGTCATCGTCGTCGTCGGTGTCGTCGTCGTCGTCGTCGTTGTCGGCGTCGTCGAAGTCATTGGAGACGTCTTCGGTGTCGTCGTAGTCGTTGTCGGCGGCGTCGTCGTCGTCGTTGTCGCTGTCGTCGTCGGCGTCGCTGTCGTTGCCAAGTGCCATTTGGTACCCACCGTCACGGTCTTAAGAGATTGCGCAAACCAGGTTGCGGGTGGGTGGGTGGGATGTTTGCGCGAGCAGTGGAGTGGACAATTCACTGCGGACAGAAATTAGCTGCACCCCCCAGACTCTCCTTTCGAAAAAGAGAGTAGACTACCCCCCCCGGCGTTATCCATTCCCCTTTCGGGTATGTAGATAATCATTTATGATTCTGACCACATGGCCATCCTAAATATGAATTTGCACTATCTCCGGGGAACCGGTATCGCTCCCCCTGAGGTTCCCTTGTAAAAAACACTACGCAGGGGACATCTTTTGTTCTAACATAGCACTTTTTCGCAAAACCCTTGCGAAAAATGCGACGAAGTGCACACGCGCGCGTCGTTGCGCGTGTGCCGTCGCGAGAATCCTCTGCAAAAAATGGGACTAAGTGCAGACGCGCGCGTCGTCGCGCGCGTATGCCGAAATCCTTCAAAACCCCACCGGCTTCGGAAGGATTTCAACATCGTGTGTCCAAAAAACCTACAAAAACACAAGGACTAAGTGCAGACGCGCGCGTCGTCGCGCGCGTATGCCGAAATCCTTCAAAACGGCTTCGGAAGGATTTCAACATCGTGTGTCCAAAAAACCACAAAAACACAAGGTTTCGCAACACGGATTTTCAACCAAAGCGTGCGCGCGCGCTTGCGTCGTCGTCGTCGTCGTCGTCGCCGTCCTCCCTCCTCCCGCGTCGTCGTCGTCGTCGCCTACGTCGTCCTCTGTCTTTCCTTCGTCGTCGTCGTCCTCTTTGGCGTCGTGGTTGTTTCCGCCGTCGTTGTCGCCGTGGTCGTCCTTCCTCCGTCGTCGTCGTCGTCCGTCGTCGGCGTCTCGTCGTCGTCCCTCCTATTTCGTCGCCGTCGTCGTCGTCGTAGTCGTCGTCGTCGTCTTCCCTCCTCCCTCGTCGTTGTCGTCGTCGGCCTCGCCGTCCTTCCTCCTTCTTCGTCGTTCGCGTCGTCGCCGTCCTCCCTCCTCCCTCGTCGTCATCGTGGTTGTCGTCGTTGTCGTCGTTGTCGCCGTCGTCGTTCTCCCTCCTCCCTCGTCGTCGTCTTCGTTGGCGACATCGTCGTCGTCTTCGTCGTCGGCGTCGGCGTCGGCGTCGGCGTCGTCGTCGTCTTCGTCGTCGTCGCTGTCAGCATCGTCACCACCATCGCTACTATCATAATCGTGTCTGAGGTTGTCGACGTTGCCATGATACCGCGCCTGCCCAAGTCGCCGATTCGTACCGAAGTGCCCGCTGGGATGTGCCGAGCTATCAGCGCCACCGCGTTCGCGTCGGGCGCGCCAAACTAGCTGGCCGCTGCGCGCGCGAGCATGCGCGGGCTAGCGCGGACGCAGTGATGCACCAAACAACACCCAGCACTCATCGTAATCGCTCCCGCATGGGTTTTGCAAATCAAGTTGCGGCTGGGTGGGTGGGATGACTGCGCAAGCAGTGGAGTTGACAACTCCAAGTTCGGCAAGTGAACTGCTCCACATAGATTGTTCCACAGAGATTGCGCCGCACATTTTGCTAGGAACGCGTCTCTGGGGCCCACGGTGGCCAACATTGATCGATCGTGGGGTAGACTTGTAAAGAGTACGGACCAGTAGATGGGCAGGTCCATATCGATAGATTGATGGATCGCGAGTCCGATCTGGCGCCAATTGTAAACCGAAAGTTGCATCCATCCCTTCCCAAACAACTTCCTTATCACCCGACGGGTGGTCCAGTATGTATGTTTTGTATGCCAGGATGTGTTTGTTAAGGTAGGGCGGGGAGGCAGCCTTGGCGAGAAGGAGACCAATCACTGCGGACACTGGGGGCAGCCGTACAAGAACTCGACGAAGCAGAGGCAGCGCCCGCGTGGCTTCAAGAACCGGTTGCAGACGTGGGACAGATGAGCATGTCCCGTTCACGGAATCGTGTCGCGCGTTGCGTGTGTCTTGAGGCGAGTCCGTGTGCATGCTCCCACTTTCTTCTGGACGTTGAGCGCGGCCTGCTGCTATCTATCACTTGATGGGGTCACGATTGAAGGAGGCAGAGGCAAAGGTATAGTTGGACGCATGGGCCAGTCCTGGGCATTGAGTTTGAAGTATGTGCGTAGGTGTACATCCAGCGTGCGTACCAAACAGCCAACGCAGCATGCAGCAGCATTACAAAACAATGCGGCGCAAAGTGCCGACATTCAAACCAACGCAAAGCAATGTCAACCCACGCAACGCAGAGCAGACGACATTAAAGTATGGCGCAACCTGTGGCGCAGTTGACGACCACCAGGCATTCCCGCTGGCACCAGGGGTATCCTGGGCGGCACCATACTGTGGCGCAACCTCTGGCTCAACCTGCGGCCACCAAATATCTTCTCAAACGCAAGGGGACCAATCCTATGTGCGGGACCCGACGCCGCAGCCTGAGGCCACCAAGAACCTGCGCCAGCGCAAGGGACTCCTACCAGCAGGCCCAACCTCTGGGGTAGCCTGCGGCTTCCAAGCGTTCGCACCAGGCACGATTTTTTATGCGCCCAATGAATGGAGCAACCTATGGAGCCACGTTGTGGCCACCGATAGCCAGCCTATGGAGCAACCTCGGACCAGTGGCGCAACCAATGCAGCAGCCCACGGCCACCAGAAAGTCCGCGCCAGACCGTGCCCAGTGTTCAAAGGATGACGCAAGAAATCCACTTTGCAGGCATTGGTTGGGGAGAATCGTAGGAAGGCTGTCTTGCTAGCTCAGCGTGATCTGCGCAAGCTGGCTACCATGCCGACGCGTGTACAGGAGAGTGGGCACCCACCGAAAGCAGGCGTGGCATTTGCCCGGCCCGTCGCGGGGGCTCCTCACCGAAGCGGCTCGTCGAAGGGCTCCCCGAGCACCGCACCAGCCCATCGTCCAGCCTGGCGCAAGTGGTTGAAGGCTGGACGTTCTCTCCCAGCGCGCATCCTGCGAGCGGCGGGGAGGAGAAGTCGGAGCCAGAGCCCACCAGGGGGAGTATTGGGGGGTGCGCAGTGCGGGGCGATAGCTGGGGGGGCAGCGTGGGCTGCAGAATAGGAGCCCCTAGAAGGGCCCTTGGGGGCCCCAGAGAGGGCCTGTAGGGCCCGAAAAGGGCGCGTTATCCGTAAGGCCTCCGCCCCCTGCCGCCGGCCCCCTGTATGGAGTAGCAGATCATGCAAGAGCGACGTCGTGAGGTCTGGGCGTCGTCTTGTGGAAGGTTTCTCCGAAAGGCTTAGGCGACCCTTCCTCCTCCTCCTCCTCCTGCTCCTCCTCCTCCTCCTCCTCCTTCTCCATCTCCTCCTCCCCCTCCTCCACCTCCTCCTCCTCATCCTCCTCGGGTCGCCTACGGCCCGGGGGGAAACCGTGCACCGTCTTGAAGCAGAGTCGGAACCTTCTGCCGGACGATAACTAATCAGCAAGAAAGATGTCGATTCAGATGAGATTGTTGAATTCGGTGTTGCATTGTGGATTTGCCCCCGCATGCTGTGCATTGGAGGCCCTCTTGGAAACACTGGGGGCTGCTTGAGGCTAGAGTGGGCAAAATCGCGCGGCAGGGGCGGCCTTCGGGCTCCTCGGCGTCTGTTGTAAGGTACTGAGGCCTCGGGGGCGCGAGCGCGCCGTAATTTGCAAGGAGTCCTGGCCTCGGGGGCGCGAGTCTTGTGGAAGGTACAGAGGGCTTATGGCCTCGGGGACGCAATTATTGTATAAGTTTCGACTGTTTGTGGCCTCGGGGACGCGACTATGGCGTAATGTACGAGGGCTTATGGCTTCAGGGATGCGAATCTTGTGGAATTTGAGAGGGTTTAAAGTTTCGGGGACGCGAGCGTTGTAAGTTACGAAGGTATCTGGCCTCGGGGACGCAAGCATTGCATACTTTACAACGGTTCATGGCCTCGGCGACGCGACTATTGCATGACGTGCGAAGGTGTATGGCCTTGGGGACGCGAAGATGGTGTAATTTACAAAGGTTGATGGCCTCGGGGACGCGAATCTTGTATAATTGACGCAGGTGTGTCGCCTCGTGGACACAACTATTGTGTAATTTAGAAAAGGGTGATACGGCCTCGGGGACGCGAATATTTTTTGTAACTTGCAAAAGTTCATGGCCTCGGGGGCGCAGACATATTAGAATTTACGAGGGATCGTAGCCCAGGAGGCGCGAATCTTATTTGTACTTGGCCCAGGCCCCCCTCGGAAATTCTGAGAACCCTCCTGGGGGAGGGTAACCAGGGTAGTTTTCGGCTCCCCCCCTCGCGCGGACAGGAGCAATTTACAGCAGGAAGCAGGAAGCAAGACTGTAACATTGGAAACTGGAAAATAGAAGTGGCACAGGGAGCAGCAACCTGACCCTACAGCTTAGTGGCCCCACAAGGGGGACGGCGGATTCCACCCCCTTCATTTGTCGCCCCCCCACTTATTCGCGCCCAAGGGGGGGAGGGATGGCAGGGGCGAAGGGCGGGCTTGTCCGACGACTTCCGCATTTGTGGGGGGAGGCGGCGGCTTCAGTCTCGCGACGGCGCGGGGGGGGGGGGCACGGGGAGGCAAGCAGGCAGGGAGAGGAGCATGTGAATCGGGAGGGGAACAAAAACACACAGACACAATGAATCGTCGATTCCCAAGGAAAATCTAGGAAATTATGGGAAGTGGGGGGGGAGACAAAAACCCTGAAAATATGTGAAGATATGGGGAATCCTGCTATTTGTGTGTATTTATTTGTGTGTCCCAGGGCCCCTTAAGTGAAGCAGGAGGGAGGAGGCACACCGCCAGCGGAATCTGTGACCCCGCCCCTGTGGCCAGGATGTGGGAACCTCCTTTTGCCCACATCGGGGCTCAAGAGACGGAGGGTCCATGCAAACTGGGGCCAGTCAGAGCGCCAGATCTTGCAGGATCCTGCAGAGCCAGGGTTGCATTGACCTGGGTTTGGGCGCAGGATCCTGCAGGATCTTGCAGGATCCTGCAAGTCCTGACTGACCCTGGTTTGCAATGACCCGGGCCAGTAGATCCCCGACCACAACGTGTCCAGCCAGCATCGCGGGGAGGCCAGATACGCACGACGTGGCCAGCCTTGGCGGGAGTGGGCGCCTGCCTTTCCAGCGCGCGGCCCTCGTGTAGCCAGGCGCGCGGACAATTCGTATATGTCTTCTAGCGCGCGGCCTCCGCACATTCCGCACGTGAATCCCGTGCTGCCCTTGCCCGTTTCCAGCTTCCTGCTGGAGGAAGAGAGGGATAGAGAAAGAGAGAGAGAGAGAGAGAGAGCCAGAGAAAGAGAACGGGACGGAGACAACGAGGTGGGTAGCCCGCGCTCTCGCTCTCCCCCTCCTCTTCCGCTTCCTCCTGCCACGTGTGCTTTGTGGGATCCATGCTTCGATTGTTCAAGAGATGCGTATATTTATACACATATGTATATATATACATATATCCAACTATAGTACAATATACATATATATACACGTATGTGTATAAATTGAGAACGCGAGAGAGGCACTAGTGCGAACACGCGTGTCAGAGCGCCGGACTGCAAGCGCCGCGCACGCTCGCCGCTCCTCCTCGGGGCAGGGAGCAAGCCCATGTGTAAAGCAGTGGCCCTGGGCACTCCACTCCCGGCGTGGACCGCACTGGCACACGCTCCTCCGGGACGAACCGCGGCCGTCAGTCACAGCCAGTATCGATTAATCGATCCCCATCCCCACCCCCATCCCCATCCCGACCCCCGCCATCCCACCACCCCAATTGGGGATGTGCCCTTCGAAGCTCGACGGGAACAGCCTACATCCCCATCTTGGGGGAGAAATCGGCCAGTGTGGCCCAGGCGACGCCCGTGGGGATAAAAATCGGTTAAAAGATGCTCACGCACTGCAGTGGAAGTGCGCGGTGAGCCACGGATAGACGGATGCCGACACCCCCAAGAAGTGCTCGTGGCGGGAGCGCGGGGTGAAGGTTAGGGATTTTCTCTCTTGGCAGGTTGGCCCCACTGAGAGCGACAGAAACGAAGAGATGTTCCGTGGCGAATTTGCCAGGCGTGACGCGGGCCGAAGGGGTGAAACGGCAGAAGAAGCGCAGGCGCCAGGGGACGACGGCCGTCCCTCGCAGTGAAGGGGCGGTTGAACCCAGGCGCCCGCGACCGTGCCAGAGAGCACGGTCGCCCCCCGATCCCTCCATCACAAGACCAGGCGCACCCGAAGGCACGGCCGGCGAGGAGAGGAGGGAGCGTGGGAGGCGCGTGAACCTCGCCGCCATTTTCGGACAGTGGGGGCGCGCTTCTGCGGGGGGGGGCCGGCTCACGGCCAGAATGGCCTGCACAGGATGCCGTAGGAGTAATTGGCAACGCAGCGCCGAGAAGCAGCGTAAACGAGCTTGCTAGGCAACGTCAGGGGGAGCTGCGGCGTGCAGCGGCGCCGAGGACTGGGGTTGGGGGGCCCCCCCCCGCGGCGCGGGCCACGGTGGCCGCAGCGGCGGTGGCCAGCGGCGTCGCTGAAGGCATGGGGCTCAGGCGTCCCTCCCACGGCGGGAGCGGCGGTGTCTGTTGGCGGTATGCGGTAGGGTGCTTTGGCGGGCGTTGGCCGCGAGCCACGGCGTGGAGCCGTGGCCGCAGGGTACGGGCGAGATATAGCCGCAACCTCGGCCTCGTTCGTGACAGCGTCGTCGTCATGGCCGACGTTGCATGGGGGACGCCTCCGCCCCCACCTGGGACGATATCTCCAGCCGTGCGGAAGGCCGTCCTCGTCCTTAGCCTCCGCTTGGAGGAGGTCGTCGACGTCGTGGTCGACCGACAGGCTGGATGGCCACCAGACTGCCTTACAACTTACAACCATTGCCCAGTACTCGCCAGCAGCGCTTGTTCTATCAACGACCGTGTCACGGAGACCATCCGTAGGGTTAGAGCTTCGGTTGGTTGCTATGGCGGTAGTTCCAACACGGATGGGTGGCCGGAACGGATGGTGGTTGGTTGCGTGATTGTCGTGAGGCTGTGGCAGTGGCGCAGGAAGGCTGCAGCGCAGTGGGGCTGGCGGATCATTGGGACCAGCGCCATGCGCTGCGGCCCGAAACATGCATGGCGGCTGTGAGTCTCGCGATGGCGGAGAGGAGGGCGGACGTCCTCCTCCTCCTCGTCGTCGTCAGGCGCGGATCTCGCCGAGGCCGTGGCCTGAGACTAGGGGCGGGAGTGGAGCCGCGACAGAGGCAGGTGGGTCAATTGGACTTTCGGCGGCCTCGGCCTCCAGTCGGCCTGGGGCGGGAAGTCCCAGCTAGTGGCCACTAAGTCTCCGCCACAGCCTTTGACGGGCGTCTAAGCCGCGCGGGAATCTTGAGTGCCCAGCAGGTAGGTCGTTTGTGGGAGTGAAGAACGGGGAAGTCCTCGACCTCCTCCTTCACGTTGCTTGCTTGCGGCGGCCTGGGACAGACGTCCCAGCTGAGGGCAGCGGCGTGGGCAACGGCCAGGCAGAGCCGAACTAAAAGAGCTCGGAGGAGCCAGGGGGTCAAGCCGAACGTCATCAGTCGTATGTGCGTGGCAAGAGTTGCAGCAGCGCACGCTAGGGCGCAAGAGCTGGGTATGTGAGGGGAGGCAGGCGACGGAATTGTAGAACCTACCTCGTCGCCGTCCAACCCGTCGTCGTCGTCGTCGTCGTCGTCGTCGTGGCCGTCGTCGTCATCTTCGTCGTCGTCGTCGTCGTCGTCGTCGTCGTCGTCGTCGTCGTCGTCGTCGTCGTCGGCGTCGTCGTCGGCGTCGGGTACGATCCCACCTCTGGCCGTGACCGTGACCCGCCGGCAAGGCTGGCAATGCAGCGTCGGCCGAGGCGCTCTGCGGGGGCGCCGCGCTTCAGCTGCAGCAGCTCGGTCGTCGCGCGACTGCGCTGCGGCGAGGCCGACGGCGCGGCGTGGACCGCGGCGCGCGGCAGGGGCACAGCGCCGTCGCAGGTGCGGCGGCTCGGTCGCTGCGGGAAGGTGCCGGGCGAGGCGGGCGGCGCGGCGCAGCTGCGGGTTCTCGGTTGCGGCAAGAACGCCCCTGGGCGAGGCCCGCGGCGCGGCGTGGGCCGAGGCGCTCGGGGCAGGGGCGCCATGCCACGCTACAGCTGCAGCGGCTCGCGATGGATGGCAAGGCGCTCGGATAGCGCGGAGCGGCGGAGCTGGCAGCGGCCGTCTTGAAGGGCGGGCGTGCCCAGCTTCGAGACTCCTGAGGTGGAGCGCATGCATCTCGGCGCAGCGGCAGCTCCTCGACGAGGCAGCGGGTGCGACGGATGGAAGGCTTGATGCCGCGTATGGTGGTGAGCCGCAGGGTTAGGCAGAGCGGCTGTCGTGCTTTCTTGCAGCGCTGGTAGGGTGATGTGTCAGGTTTGGGCGGTAGCGTGCCACAGCCATGAGGCGGCTGTTGCGCGCTCTCTCGCATGGTCCCCCCCAAAAGGCGCTCAAGGTGGCCCAGGAGTGACCCAAGAGGCGCCCCAGAGAGATATAGAGAGATAGAGAGCGAGAGTTTGGAACAAAAGAAAGAGAAAACAACAAACAACACAGAGAACATCCGCAGCCAGCGACCACGACGACCTCGACCACGACCGCGACCGCGACGACGCCGACGACGACGACGACGACGACCACGGCGACGGCGACGACGACGACGACGACGAAGACGACGACGACCGCTACGACGACCGCGACGACCACGACGACGACCAGACAAAGACCACGACGACGTCCGCGACGACGACCACACGGCCACGCCGTCGAACACGACCGCGACGACCACGACGTCCACGGCGCCGCGGCCGCGACCCAGCGGCGAGGGGCCCGCGCGGCGCGCGGAGGCCTCGGTGGCCCGGCGCCGCACGCCCGAGGGGCCGCCGAGGGAGAGGCCCCTGGGCGCGCACGAGCGCTCGGTGCTGGCCTCCATCTCGAAGTGGAAGGTGGGCGCGCCGCCCGCCCCGGGAGGAGGAGGAGGAGGAGGCGGAGGAGGAGGCGGAGGAGGCGGAGGAGGAGGCTGAGGAGGAGTAGGAGGAGGAGGCGGAGGAGGAGGAGGAGGAGGAGGAGGAGGAAGAGGAGGAGGAGGAGGAGGAGGAGGAGGAGGAGGAGGCCGCCCCCGAGCCCGCTCTTCCGGGGAGGAGAAGGCATCGACGCCGGTGCCCTTCGCAAGTTTTCCCCCTTTTTGGGCCTCCCGGGAGGCCCTCGTCGCCACCGCTGGCTTCGCCTGCCTCGACATGCTGGTCAGAGCGCGGCGCGGCGCGTGAGAGGTCCGGGGAGTGGCGGTGTATCGGTACCTTCTGGTTTCCCCGGGCCAGCTCTGCCGGGGCGCGGGGCATTGCTCACTCCTCTGGGGAGGGGCAGCGCAAGGGCGTGGACGAGGCTGGGGACGAGGAAGGGGAGGAGGAAGTCGAAGTGGAAGGCGGGCGCGCCGCCCGCCTCGGCCTGCTCCCTGCTCTGCCGGGGCGCGAGTGGGGTCCTCTGGTGCAGGCGTCGCGGCGGCGCGCCTTTCGGACTTCGACTCGCGAATTTTCGTGACGATCCCTGCGCTTCGAGATTGGGGGCTCGTTCCAAGAAGACGCGTTTCACCCCCTAGACGGCAGCGGCCGCAGATGCAATGCAAGCGATGCTTGACACGGGCGTCGCGACGCAAACCGTGGCGGCACGCTTGTCGGCCTTCTGGAGGCCGTCTTCCAGGCCCCCGGGGCCTTCGAGGAACTGCTCTGGGTCAGAAACCGGCCCTGGGGAAGGGGTCGGGATCTCCAGAGGCCTCGCGTTGACAAGTGAAGACGAAGCGGCGGGCACGCCGCTGCTGCGCCGGGCGAGCAGGGGCGAGGAGGAGAGGGACGACGAGGACGCGGGCGGGGAGGAGGAAGAGGAGCAGAGTAAACCCAGGTTGTAGCAAGGATGCTACACAACACCATTCCGTCCCAAGTTTCTCTTCCAGCAGGCCTGCCACTCAGGCGAGACACCGTTTTGTAAAGGACCCGCCTCCATCCTTGATAGCTATAAGGCATGCAGAACATGTAGTCTCATCAAGCTCGAGGAAGTGTACAGCGATAGCTCCAGTTTTGTGTCCACCCTCAAGCCGTGCGAGCGTTGCGCCATGTCGGAGTTCGAGTGGCATATGCACATGCACTCTCAAGCGAGAGCCCCATTTCACAAAGGAGCCGACGTCCAACCGCGCATTCTTGAGTTTCGAGTCATTGAATTCGAGGAAGTCTCAAGCTGGAGACACAGTTTGAAAACATCCGCCCTCCATCCGCAAAACTAGTGCAAGCGTTGTTAAGACGATATGACCCCCTTCCCCTTCATCCTGGCAGATGTTACGCGTGCGCGGCGCTAGGGCGAGAGCTCCATTCTGAAAACGACATGTGTTCCATCCCTGTAGCCGTTGGAAGTTTCAAGGTTCGAGTTCACACGTTGCGAGGAAGTCTCGGGGGTTACGCCCAGCAGCCCTCCCTAGAACGGCACGTCTGATGATGCGACAGGTTGGGGTTACCTTTGAGGACGAGGGGTGGAGGAGCAAGGGGGCGCGCACGAGCGCTCGCTGCTGGCCTCCATCTGGAAGTGGAAGGGCGCCCACCCTGCTGCGCGGCGGGGGGGATATAACGAGATTATCGATTGGACACTTCTCACTTCTTTGAGGAGGGGGGGCAGCGCAAGGGCGTGGACGTGGAATGAGGATGAGGACGGGGCTGCCCTCCATCTCGAAACGGAACTCGGGCGGCGCAAACTGTCCCGCAGGGGGGGGGCGCACGGGCTTGCTTCCGGACGTTCCTAGAGATCCGATCGATTCGGAGTCCTTGGAAGTCATGGCCCTTCACCTTCCCCCATGGCCAGCCTTTCATCCCGAGTCGTCGATTGTCGGTCCTGGAGCCCGTGAGGGCCCCCAGAGGCCGAAGACAGCACAAACATCTCCGTCTTGAATCCTCAATGCGTTGGAGGTATGGCGAGGGGCCCCAAACGGTGCGGTGACCCGTGTAGTGAGTCGCACATTTAGGGAACGTGGGTTGCTATCCGAGGATGTCTCGGGCGATTTGGGCCTCCGAGTTCCCAAAAACGTGCAGTGACGGACCGTGCCGTGAGGTCTTTTGGGGTTTAGAGTTTGAGCGGTCACCGCACGGTCCGTCACCGCACAGCGTCGGGACCCCCCAGTGAGAGGGCCCTCGCGGGATTTCGGGCGTTCTCGTCGGCTCTTGGAGGCTCGCTCGCCTCGGGGTGCGCTCCAACAGTCGGAGGCTGCTAGGTCCGAGCATTTTCTTTGGGTGGAGGGCACATGGTGAAATCGATGGATTTCCGAGGCTTGGATTTTCGATTGATTTTCGAGGCTTGGATCGCAAAAGGTGAATCACAAGGCGGATTGGTTTTCGAGGTACAAGAGCCCATATGGATTTCACCTTGAGCCCTCCACCCTCAGAAAATGCTCAGAAGGCTGCTGACGGTGCCGGCCCAAGGTGTCCCCGGCTTTCCGCTTCGTGGGGCCTTCTGGGCCTCGCGCGAGGAGTCAGAAGAACCGGGGGCTCTCGTTTGAAGAGGCCGCCGCCCGAAACACAAAGGTGCCTCGTTGCCGGCAGATGTCCTTGCTTCCGAGTGATCTTCTGCACGCCCGAAGTGGGTACGGAAAGAATGGATACAATGCCCAACACCAGTTCCTGTTCATTTTGAAGAGGACTCGCTGTCCGCGCCACCGCGGCCTGTGTCCATGTGAGGCAGAAGGCCGAGTGCCCAACAGCGGCCGCTGCTGGTTTGGGACAGCATCTGCTGTTGGGCATTGTGCCCATTCTTTCCGTACCCATTTCGGGCGTCCAAAGATCTTGATGGCAGGGGATGGCTCATGAAAAAAACGCCCTGCCCTTCGCCAGTTTTCCCCCTTTTTTGGCCTCCCGGGACGTCCTTCCCTTTGAGAGATCTTGACGGCGGGGGATGGCTCATGTAAAAAACGCCCTCCGGGCCGCGTGAGGGTGCCCTGGGAGGCCGCGGGGCACCCCCTGCAGCTCGCCAGGAGCGTGCGTGCTCCCCCGGGGGCGCCGCCGCGTCGCGAGGCAGCGGGGCCTGCCCCGGTGCCCCAGGGAGGAGGACGGGGAGCGGGCGAGGAGGAGGAGGGGGAGGAGGGGGAGGAGGAGGAGGAGGAGGAGGAGGAGGAGGAGGAGGAGGAGGAGGAGGAGGAGGAGGAGGAGGAGGAGCTCCTGCATGTTCTGCTCAGGCGCCCCACTTCCCCGCTCCTAACCAGGTCTGATGCTCTCTTCATCTCGCTGTTCTTGCCACCTTCCACCGCTATCGCTTCGTTTTCCTCTTTCTCACTTGTTCCCTCATGAGCCGTCCCCTCCCACCCAGGTTTTTGCCGGGTGGGAGGGGCAGGAAAGGTGTGCACGGCGACAGACATCGTCTCTTACAGCCGTTAGCAGCAGCAGCAGCAGCAGCTCCTGCAGTCAATACGCTGAAGTTAGCACCACGTTGGATTCGCGAGGGGCTCTGGGTTCCGGAGCGTTCCGTAGATCTAGGTTGAACAACCTATTCATGACTGAGGCTCGCCATGGCCAGGATAGCTCATGCGTTCCTTATTCGTGGGGTCAGGGCCTTCGTGGGGGGTCCATGTTTCGGAACATACAACGACCAGAGGGCGAGGAGGATCAGAGGAAGAGCAGGTACCTATACCGCTGCCCGCCACTCGTAGCCGCGGCTGGTCAAAACGCGCACCTGGATAGGTCCGCGGCATCGGTATCGGCATCCTATGTGTGGTTCCACAGGACAAGGACGAGGCGAAGAAGGTGGAAGGCGGGGAGGAGGAGGCGGAGGAGGTGAAGAAAGGGGAGTAGGAAGATGATGAGGAGGAGCAGGTGGAGGGAGGGGAGGAGGAAAGGGTGGAGGAAAACGATGAGGATGAGGACGAGGATGACGAGGACGAGGAGGGGGATAATGGCAAGGAGGAGGAGGAGGAGGAGGAGGAGGAGGAGGAGGAGGAGGAGGGGAGGAAGACCAGACGCAGGACCTGGAGCCAGGGGACACGGCGTGGAGCACTTCGGTGGGCAGCACCGAGGGCGGATCGGGAGGGGGGGGGGACGCTGATCTCGCAGGGATCCCAAAACTCCAGGCATCGCGAACAAAGCGAGTACACTAGCGCTACTTCGAAATACGCAGCTTCCTCTGGCCCCAGGGCTAAGAAACGACCCAGAGTTGAGATACGGGCCCCAGGGCCCCAGGGACGGGGTCACCCCGCGTCGTGAAAAATGATCGCGACGTCGGAGGTCTTGGAGCGACTTCCCTCGCACAGGGCCCGTCGACCGACGGCCCTGGACGTCGGAGCCACCGCGGCCGCCCGGTCGTGGAGCTGCTGCGGTGGAGAAGCGGCAGGCCTGTCCTTCTTTCGCGTGCGCCCCCCCCCCTCCCCCCCACTGGCGTCCTCGGTCACAGGCCGGGCGTTGCCAGGGGTGGCCCTGATCCAGGGTGGCCCCAGTATTCCAGGGGGCCTCGAGGGCACTCGTCGCGAGGCCCAAGAGGGCACCATTTGTTGGGCCGTGGGCCCTGAGGCACAGAAGGTCCAGATGCCCTTGGGGCGTTCAAGGCCCTTGGGGCCCCCAAATTGATGCGGCGAGTTGGGTTCACCTTGGACTTGGATCACCTCTGACAGTCTCCTGCCCGGGGGTGCAGGCCGACCTGCTCCACGAGCTGGCCTCCCTGGCCATGCCGGGCGTGCTACCGGGTGCAGAGGCGCGGCCGTTCCTCGGGGGGGCGGCAGGGTGCAGGAGGCCAGGACGGGAGTGCCGCAAGAGCACGTGGCATGGTTAATTTTCGGGCGGAGGTCACGGGGGGGGGGGGCACTAAATGTAGGGAGATCGAGGGTGTCAGGCATTGTGTTTCGAAGTGGCCCTACATGGCCCCTAGACTGCCACCGCGGGCCCAAATGGCATACGTGCTGGTTTTCGGACCCGCTGGCGTCTACCCCACCAGCCTAAGATGGTCTCACCCGTTCCGTTGGGATCTGACCTTTTCTCGTGTGTCACTGCCCCCCGTTAATGAACACCCAACCATTGGCAGTTCGAAGGGCCAGCGGGCCTGGAAACAACCCCGACAGCACGTAATAGTGGCGTTTCGCAGGAGTGACACTCTGGTGCGGGCCCACAAGGGTCCCCTCAAAAAGGCAGGTTGGGTTTCGCACCCGCACCTGCGTGCTCGGGTTTGGCTCACCCCGCGCCCCCCGTAGCTGAGTACGAAAGGCCACTCTTGCCCAGGGTCACGTTTGCACATTACCGACAACCAAGCATACCCCCCCAGAGTCCCAAGAGTCATCGAAGCCAGTTGTCTCTGAACGGCTTGGGCTGCATTTGTGCCCCCAGAGGATCCGTTTGTTTCGTCATCGGCCTCCATGCCCCTAG
>CAUYUJ010014284.1:161772-209272 GCA_963575745.1 Prorocentrum cordatum
ACGATGTGTTGATATCGACCCGGTGAGGAGCACGGGGACCGATTTTGAGCGGATTCGCCCTCGCGCCTCCCTCTTGACCGATTTCCTTGCGGCCCACCCAGCGCAGACCCCCCCCCCGCCGCTTCCATGGTACACCCCAGGGGGATATTCGGCCGCGCCGCTGCCGAGACGCCCCCCATCATACATCCCCGAACTAGGCTCAATATCTGGTCCAGTCGATATCGAAAATCCTGCAAAGTCGGGGATTGGGGTCGCCAAACCCCCAGTCAGAGGCCAGCTTCTACCAGGAAGCTGGATACACGATGCATGCGTGGCCTGATGTCGTTCGAGCGGTCGGCCCTTCAATGGCCGTGTAGGTCTGGTTTCCGAATGTGTATCCAGCGTTTGGCCTCCGGATGTTTCACATATGAATCCAGCCATGTGTGTTTCCAGCTTCTTGGTGCCAATCGTGTCGTGCGTGCGTCCTTCTTGTGTTCTGTGACGCCCAAACTCTTGCAGTTAATCCCTACCTATCAGCATGCGCAGCAAATGGCAAAACAAAGACCTGCTAGAGCGAGCCCCCCATAAGTTGCTATCCGCCGATGGCCTTGCGGCCCCACAGAGTGGTGGGCCCCCTATGAGAAATTCAAGGACGACAAGTGTGGCCCTAGACTCCTTTCTGCCAGGCTTTACTGTCGCATGTGTCTACTGCAACCGCGGCATTCATGCCACACCCACGACGTCTCACAGCCTGGGTCACCCGCCAGGGCGCGAAGGTAACCATGCGTCGCGGTCTAAGCTGCAGATGCGCCCTTCTCAGAGGCGGCTTCGCGAGAGCGCGAAAGCGCGACGCGCGAGGGGCATAGGCGGCCCAGCACAGCGGCGCGAGAACTACGATGGCCAGCAGCGGGGCCGCTGCGAGGGCACTGCACGGCCTCGCCTCCCTTCCTCCAAGGTTTTTGGCGGTTCGGTCTGTTCGGCGGTAGCCCAGTCGGCTGCGTTCTGTCGGTTCGGCTCGGTCGGTGGTCGTGCCGTCGCTGCGTCGCCTCGCCCTTCCTACTACCCAGACCCCCGACGTCATAATTTTTGCATGACGTCGACCCCCAGGGGGTCTGACCTATTCCACAGGACCAGCTTTTCATCCTGAGTTGTTTTTTGACGGTCCCGAGGCCCTGGTAAGGGCCCCCAGAGGCCGAAAAGTGAAAATCTCCCGTCGTGATCTCTCAATGCTCGAGGGGGTCTGGGCTAGGCTGCTCGCGGCCTGTCGGCTTCGATCGGCTCCGGCTTCGCTGTCGCTTCGGCCGGCTTTCGGCCGTGTTGTCGCCGTGGGCGGCCGTGTGCCTTCTCGGCCTGCGCCGCCCGCAACGCCCAGCTGCAGCCACGCGCAGAAAGGGGGGGCATGAGGAGGTGGGAGGGCCTCTCAGAAGCACCCCTGGTTCGCAGAAGGCGCGGGCCTCATCTGTAGATGTGGGGCCTGCGCCTCTTAAGATCACCGGGCGCGCTCCACTGCTTCCAAGGCGCTTACTCCCAAGAGTCCGACACAAACACATGTTCGCTTCGACGTCGTGCATCGTAGATCCCCCGCTGCGGATCCAGGCCATCTGCGAGTGGGCACTTTGTGAGTAGTGGGAACGCTCTCGTCTACAGAGAGGCAGTCTGCTTCTACGAGGCCCTCCCCGGGCGCGCCTGCCGCAGCTGGAGCCGCGCCTGCGCGAGTACCTCGAGGCGCAGCAGCGGGCCACGCAGGGGGAGCTGCAGGCCGCGGACGGGGCGGCCCTCCCCGCGCAGTGCGAGCGCTGGCTGCAGGCGCCCCTCGCCACCCGCCGTGGGGTTGGCCAGTCGTCGTCGTCGTCGTCGTCGTCGTCGTCGTCGTCGTCGTCGTCGTCGTCGTCGTCGTCGTCGTCGTCGTCGTCGTCGTCGTCGTCGTCGTCGTCGTCGTCGTCGTCGTCGTCGTCGTCGTCGTCGTTCCTCGGAGGAGATACCCATACCGCTACCCCTCGCCCGCTTTCCCCTTTTAGGGGGCCTCCTGGGAGGCCCTCGTCGCCACCGCTGGATTCGCTTCGGAATTGTGCTCGGAACGCACCCCTTGAGAGGTTTGGGGAGTGCGGTATCCGTAATTTTGGGCGGGCCCCAAAAGAGGCCAAAATCCTCCCAAAACTAGGGGAAATACATGTTTGTTTGCTTTCTCGCCTTTTCGCTCCTGGAGCCGTCTTGGGCCATCTTGGACGCCCCAATGACCCGCGGAACCCTCCGTCCAGGTCCAGGGGAGGGGGGAGGGGGAGGGGTAAACCCCTCCCCGAAGGGGAAGAAGGGGGTTGGAAGAGGAAACTGTCTAGACCACCGGCGCCCAGAGGGCTGGTGGGATTGCCACGTGGCGCGGTTCCGCCGCCGACACCCCCCCCCCCTGTGCAGAGGACGTTGCGTGGGTTTTCCCCTTGCTGAAAACCTTGATAGGAATTTAGACGTCAAGGTCCTGGTGCTGCCTTTTAGCCCTCCTGGGAGGTCAGGGTCCGAGGGCCGCGTGGGAGCCTCTCGGGGGACCTTCGGGGACTGCCGTGGGCCTCCATGGCGCTTCCAGCTGGCATCCACAGAGAGCTCTTGCGGAGCCGCCCGAGAGGCTCGGGAGGCTTTCGGGGAGCCGCGCGAATTCTGCACCAGAGAAGAACACATGGCATGAACGTAGATACGGGGCCCTCCCAGCACCACCACCACCACCACCACCACCACCACCACCACCATCACCACCACCACCACCACCACCACCACCACCACCACCACCACCACCACCACCACCACCACCACCACCACCACCACCACCACCACCACCTCCCTCATCCCCTCCTTCCCCCCAGGAAAGGGGAGAGGAGGAGGGACGTGGAGGAGGGAGGGGGAATGGAGGTCGTGGTAGTGGTGGTGGTGCCTATCCTTGGGGCCCGCAGTAGACGTTCGGAGGCCCGCGCGGATCTCTGGAGTTTGCGCTGACCCCCCAGTGCCTAGCGCGCTCCGCGCGCCCGCGGGTGCCGCTTGAGGGGTCTAGCGCCGAGCCACAAAGTCCGCGCGGACCTTCGAAAGTTTTTGATGCGTGTGCCGTTTTATTTTGGGCTTTCTGTTGCAGTCTCTCCCAGGGTAACCTCTCCCAGGGTACATTGGCATCCTTGCCCCTTCGGCCCATCCTCGGCCACTTTCGCTGGCCATCCTCGTTCGAAAAGCGCGAGCATGGCCCCCCAAGGCCCTTGCATCCCTTCCGCGCATCCTTCTGATACGGGTTGACTGTATACTGGTTCTGGTCGCTTCAAGAGGGGCTTCGGATATGCTTCTTGGGCCCCCGCCGGCAGTTCCGCGAGTGGTTTCAGGAGCTTCTGGAGGCCCTTCAGGAGCGTCATGGAACAGGGGTCCTCTGGGAACCTCCGAGCGCCTCCAGTGTACCTCCAGGTGCCTTCAGGCGCCTTGGAATCACGAAAGATCAATGGAACTTTTCGGAAGTCGCGGGGGCCTCCTTGGGGCGTGGCCCTGCCCAAAGAAAGCAAGCAAGGTATACGTGAATTGCTTCTGGTCAAATCCCACGTAGCTTCCAAATATCTCTGGTGGGCCTCAGTTGGCCCTGGAAACCGCAAGGCTGGAGTTTCTGCCGTTTCCAGAAGTGCAGACCTTGATAGTGAAATTTGTAACAAAGCATTGCTCGCCGAAGTGGAAACACGGCGCCAGAAGTGGATCCGGAACCGGGAAAAGGGCGACGGACCCAGAAACAAAACACACAAAACATAGCGTTCGCAATTGGGAAACAATTGGGCGAGGATGAATCATTGAGTCCGCAGGGCGGGAGTCCCGGCGGGCCCCCAGGGGTAGTAAGCTTGCACGCAGAGTTTTGCACTGATTTCGCGCCAGGGAAATGCATGAGGGGTGTGCCGAAATGGCGGTGGCGTAGCCATGAAGGCGCTGCTCACTCGTAGTCTTACGCGTCCCAGAATATTGAGAGACAGGACATGCGTGAGAGCTGCGCCGAAGCGAAGCGTTTGAAGCCCTGAGGGCGCATTTCACTTTGTGGTTTTCATTCTGTGCCCCAGGAGCTGTCACGCGCGTGGGCCTAGCGCTGGGAGCACGTTTCGCCCGTATTTTTCTGACACGCCCCTCGGGGAAATGGCCAAATCGGCGGGCACTGAGAAGATCGGCCGGCGGAATGCGAGAGGCGCTCTTAGCATGCCTTTTATGTTTGCTTGTCAGGTGCTGAGGCCCCGCCCGCCTGTGCCCTGTCTCCCTAATTAAAGCTGTGCGTGGCCCGCCTAGCTTTTAGCGGAAGAGGTTCGCTCTCGCCCCGCCGACCAAAAATGTTTGCTTGCCAGCATCCTCCACTGCACCCTCATCTCAGCATCTGTTCTCAAGTTTAGCACCGCGAGGGCCCGAAGGTGGCCCGCCGGATGGAGCCCGACGAGCGGGGGTCACGGCGGGCCCCCAGGGTGAGGTTCGCACGCAGATCTGGCAACCAGTTGGTGTTAGATGGTGTGCCTCGACGAGGCTCGGTATCAATCGTTGCAGTGTTTTTGTTGGGGCCTGTCCGCGGCGCACCTTTTCCTGTGCAAGCTCTTCGGCACCGCCTGCACCCCGGGCCCCGCCCACTCCGGCCGCCTGAGGCCCCGCCCGCTTGTGCCCTGTCTCCCTAAGTAAAGCTTTGCGTAGCCCGCCTAGCTTTTAGCGGAAGAGGTTCGCTCTCGCCCCGCCGACCAAAACATGTTTTTGTTAGGCGTTTTCGCGCCCCTTGAGGGACTAGGCGGTCTTGGGGGCCAGCTAGAAGCCTTCCGGGGTCCATCGGGCACGACGTGCGTGAGGGGTGTGCCGACTTTGAGGCTCCAAGGAGTCGTCTCGGGGGCCAGCTGAGCGCTCAACATCCACGAAGTGCGCGAGGAGTGTGCAATGGTGAGGTTCCCATTAAAATTGAAAGTCAATTCATTATTATTTCTAAGTCAGCCAGGAGCCTCGGGGCCCGAATCGCTAGTTTTTGTAACGTGTCCCAGGTTCCTGAGGGTGCAGATCACTTGTATTGCCACGTGTCGCAGTTGAATGTGGTACAGAAAATGTGTAAGGGGTGTCTAGACTTGAACTCTCCGTGGCCCTCAGAGCGCAGATCACTCGTATTTTCACGTGTCCCAGAAGAGTTTGGAGCAGGAAATGCATGAGGGGTGTGCCGAAATGGCAGTGCCGTAACCATGAAGGCTTTGCTCGCTCGTATTTCTACGCGTCCCAATGTATTGTCAGACAGGACATGCGTGAGGGCTTCACCGAAGAGACGCGCTTGCAGCCCTGAGGGCGCATTCCACTTTTGTTTTTACTTGTCCCAGGAGCTGTTACGCGCGTGGGCCTAGCGCTGAGACAAGGTTCCACCCGTACTTGGACGCGTCCCCAGGAGAATTGATAACATCTGCTGGCGGAATGCGCGAGGCCGCTCTTGGCATGCCTTCGCGCATGCTGCTCAGCATCTTCCATTCCACCTTTATCTCATCGTCTTCTTTCGAAGTTGAACACGGCGAGGGCCCGCAGGGGGCCCGCCGAATTCTATAGTTTTGTTCATTCCGCTGGCCCATACTGAATCATCGATGTACGTTGGCCGATTGTTTGTCGTCAGCGTGGAGCTGCTTAGGCGGCGGCCGTTTTCTGAGGCCTTGCGTTCGGCATGTTGGAAGTGAAGCAGCTCCTGTGAAGTTGCGCTGTGGCGGTGCATTGGGATCTTCTGGGGGGTTGTCGGGGGAGTCCTGGATTTTCGCAGGGTGTGTAGGCGTTTGCTGATGTCTTCGTGCAGCTAACGCTTCTTTCGGGGGCTTCCTGGGCGAGGTTGGATTTTACATGTCCAGTGGCCAGTGACCAGTTGGGGCGTAGAGGGTACACACACATTGCGGTGTTGTGCGATCACCCTGGCCTCGTTTCTGTGCTTGGTTTCCGGTGGCGTTTCCATGACAGGTGCTGGTGGTCAAGGACTGTCATGAGATCCTAGCGACGTTTGGAGACTCAGTCGGGACTGCTGGTTCTGGAGTGTTCGCGATGGGCACTGCACGAGACCATTTGGTAATGTGTCGGGCTGCGCGCAGGCAGTCCCCCCAGGTAGCCCCGGCGGGCCCCAGCAGGCCCCCCGAGCTGTCCGGGGCGGTCTCGGCCCTCGTCGCCACAGCTGGACGCAGTTCGGATAACTTGTGCGGTTGGGCCTTGGAACGGGTCTGGGGACCGATTTTCGGCCGCCATTGTCTCCAGTCGGCCTGCTCAGATACTCCTTCCCCGTCCCCTCTTCCACAGACTCTTGGCGGGCCTCAGCTGACAAGAAGCACCCTGGCGGGCCACAGACCGTGGCGCCATGCGTGCGTTGTCGGCAGCACGGCGGCAGCGGTGACCAATTGATGCACGACCAGGAAGATTCCTCCCCCGTCCCCTCTTCCAGACAGGCTTCGGTCGGCCTTGGCCGACACGAAGCATTCCTCACCTTGCTTGGCGCAGAGTCCCCGGGGACCTCGTCAGGCATGGCCCGCACACATGCTCGCCAAAGCACGCCATGCCGCACTGGTCTCGTCCTTGCAGTCGCCCTCCCGTTCCGCACTCCTCCACCTCTGGGCCCGCCTTGCCTCCAGGCCGCTGTTCAGTGCGCACGAGCTGGCCGGCAAGAGGTTAGCTTGTGCCGCGTGCCTGGGTTGCCTTGCGATCGTGTGTCTTCTACGCAGTGGTGGCAGAGTCGGCATTGGGACGCTCTGCTCGGAGGCGGCCGAAGAGGGGGGGATGTCTCGGGGTGGTGGACAGAATGGCCAGGGCCTTGATACCTCCCCGGATTTCATGGCCCCTTCTTCCAGGACTATTATACCCTTGGTCCCCTCCCCCCGGGCCGCGCACGTCCCTCGAGCCACGACTTGCCAACCCCCTTCATGGACGCCCCCCCCCCAAGAGTCACGAGCGACGAACCTGTCCTTATGAATGCCCTCGCGGTCTGGATGCTGGAGCGTGATTCCACGGATACGCGATCTTGTGAACATATCCTTTGCAGGGCATTCCGGCAAAACGTTGCCCCGTATCCAGGGGCGCGGCCGGTAGTTCAGACGACGAGGCCGTGTTGTTCAGCCGGCAGGTGCGGGGTTCAGCCCAAACGGGGCTCAGCCAGTTCGTCAGATCCTGCAGGATCTTGCAAAGCCAGACTTTGGCTGAGCTGCGTTGGGGTGCCGATCGCGGCCCTCGAGGCAGGCCTACACATTGGCCGAACCGGGCTCGGGACGCCACCCGACCACGAAAAGAAAACCAGCCTCGCTTTTGTTGTTCCACACTGGTTCAGTTGCGCTAAGCCGGGCTCATCCACGCCCGACATACGATTCTCGCCCACGAGAGAGAGAGAGAGAGAGAGAGAGCCAGGCGGGGCCAGGACGAGGATAAAATTCCGTTCCAGAGCGTTCCAGAAGGCTCTCGGAGCCTTCCGGTACGCTCTCAGAAGGCCCTGGCGTCCGAGACATCCTCCAGAGCCGCCGGATCTCAGAGATTCTCGACTTACAGTGGGGGCCCATTCCAAGAAACACCCTGCTTGCCACCAGGGTGCCGTGGGTTTCTTGAGTTTCGATTTGTTTCTCCATGGAAAGCGTGGCATTCCCATGCCAAAGATCAATGGACGGTTTCTTGTGGAAGGTTTCTTGTGGAAGGTTTCTTGTGGAAGGTTTCTTGTGGAAGGGTCCCTACTGTTAAGTCGGGCGTGTCCCTCTACAGGAGGAATACTCAAAAATAAACCAAAAATAGTCAGGGGACGAGTTCGTTGACCATTTCCGGGTATGTTTCAGTACTTTTCAAGTGCTCTTGATTTTTCTCGCCCAAGCTCCGCCTGCAGGGGGACATGCCCGGCCGAAGCCTACTGTATCCTCGTCCGTCTTCTATCCTCGCCCTGGCTTCGTCTTAGAGGGTCGCCCGCGCCCAGTCGGCCATCAGCCTGAGCCTCCGAGGCGGGCGCCCGCCCCGCGCGGAGCCCGCTTGGGCGCCCAGGGGGGCCGCGGCGGCAGACGGCTCGGCTCCCTCCTGCTCGGGGCTCGGGCGAGGAGGTCCGGGGCATGCACCCGAAGGGCTCAGGCGACCCGTCCTCCTCCTCCTCCTCCTTCTCCTCCTCCTCCTGCATCTCCTGCATCTCCTCCCTCCCCCTCCCCCTCCTCCTCCTCCTCCTCCTCCTCCTCCTCTCCTCCTCCTCCTCCTCCTCCTCCTCCTCCTCCTCCTCCTCCTCCTCCTCCTCCTCCCGTAGCCATTTTGGCTCAAGTCCATGCTAGGTTGCGGCCCCGCACGCGCCGCGCGCCCTTGCATGCAATGTGTTGCGTTCGCCGCCGCCTGCTGGCTGGTGGCTGCTGCTGTCGCTGGACACGGTGACGTCATGCCGCTCTGTCGGTCGCTTTCTGCCCGTGCTCGGCGCGCCCGTCGCGCTCTCGAGCTCGGCTTTCTTGAGGCGTCTTCTTGGTCATCGCCATGTTCGCGTTCCTGCGGAACTTCATGAGCACGCCCGTGGGGTCCTTCGCGGTCTCCAGCTACATCGTCACTTGCAAGGAATTGGTGGGAAACCTACTCACACGTTGCGCCAGGCTATTGGTGCTGCTGCTCCACACCTACCCCCTGAAGCTCTTCCACATTTGCACCGTGAGAATCGACGGTACGGACGCCTCAAACACCGCGTACCGCTACCACAAGCTGCTTCTGTGTGGACTGGTGCGACGCCTATCTCCCTCGCTGCTGCGCTGGGCCCTCCTGGGCCGCGCGCTGCGGCGCTGCCGCTGGATGCTGCCGTGGCAGCGCTCTCGCAGGTGGCCCTAACTCTGCTGACGATGTTGCGCCCGTCGGGCTTCATGTCCCAGCCGTACCCCCAGCCGCCCCTGATCCCCATAGGTGTGGTCAACGCTGAGGCTTTGCCTGAACTGATGTTCTACTTGTCCCACTCCCCGCCAGGATACGACCTCGGGGGCACGGACGTCGCGGCTGCTGCCCATATGTCTGCGGCGAGTGTTGTGCCGGCTCCGGTGGGCCAACAGACATTTAGTGAAGTTCTTCCGTGCCCTTCGTTGAGTCGCGATTCCCACACGTCTTTCGTGCATGACCTGGATTTCGAATCCGAGTTCTGCGTGTTCGAGGAGAAAGCGGTCCGTGAATGGCCTGCCCCTCGTCGTCCTGCAGGTTATCTACCACCACGTGCTTCTGGCGGAGCTGCCGTTCCTCATGGAGTCCGTTGTGGTGGAGCGCGGGATGCGGAAGGTGACGCTGATCGCGACCCCCGTGATGATCCTCCTTCTCCTGCTGAGGCCGCTGTCTCTGTCCTGGCCGAGGCATCTGATGAAGCCGGTCTGCGCGAGCATGCTCGCGCTGGTGCGGCCGCTGCTGCTGGTGGCGTTCATATTCTTCCTCCTGGTGCTTTCGATCCTCACGGTGATGGAGATGCTCAGCGCGATCTTCGGCTGGGTCTTCTGGGAGCTGCGGCTGCTGACCTGCGTGCTGATGCAGACGTCGCTGCTGCTTGCACGGGGCAAGCGCACGCTGCATCTGGCTGCGGCTCTCTGCCTCTGCATAGTGATGGTTCTTACTCTGGCGCCCCTGGCGCTGCTTCGGCTTTCTCCGCCGAATGCGACGGCTCCGAGCTTTGCCGAAGCCGTTCTGCGTGAGCATGTTTGTGCTGAGGCTTCGCCGTCTAAGGCTGTCGATTTCCACTGCTTGAAGGTCTTGGAGGTGGGTCCGAGGATAGCGACTCGTCCTGCATGCCGCCTCTTTCCTCGATGTGCTCGCGGTGACGAGCGCACGCGCTCACATCTTTCGGAGGTGTCTGATCATGCGATGGCTGATGAACATGCCCGCTGGTCCAATCATTTCCACAGCTATGCAGATACCCCGTCATTGTCGGCGACGCTCTGGCACGCCCGTGCTGGTGGACACATCGCGCCTGAGGTCTACGCGATGGTAGATGGAGAATTCGGGGGGCAGGCAGTCATTGATGATACTAAGCATGAAGGGCTTCTTCAGGACGAGCCCGTCCAATCGCACGCACTGCCCGCTGGACCTCAACATGATGAGCCGCAGTATGGCGAGCGGCCCCGTGCTGATGTGATGGTGGATAACCATTCGGAATTTGACGATCTTCTGCATGAGGAGTTCTTCCAGAATGAGCCCGTACACTGGCATGCACCGCTCGCTAACACACAGCCTGATGAAGCACAACCTCCTGATGTACTGTTCTGCTGGCGCGATGATCCCCGTGGCCTGGGCCAAGACCGTGCTGAGCTACATGCAGAACCTGGTAAATATGACTGGGCTGTTCCTGGTACGCCCTTCGTGCGTCGCGCTGAGCTGCTTCACCTTCGCTGCTGCAGCACGGCTCTCGCTGAGCTGGCAGACGAGCTAGCACGCCAAGCTGCCGAACATCATCGGTCGGCGCGGACTTCATCTTCGACTGGGCTCTGTACTACGTTCTCTTTGTCCACGCGTGCCTCGGGAGCGTCCCAGGTATGCCGCGATATTCGTGAGGCTTCGCCCTCGCTTCCTGCTCTCCCCGAGTGCGGCGCATTTGGTTAGATTACAGGTGTGTAGATTAAATGTGTGTCGAACCGACTCGTCTCTACGCTCGTCTCCTCCTCCTCCTCCTCCATCTCCTCCTCCTCCTCCTCCTCCTCCTCCTCCTCCTCCTGCTCATCGGGTCGCCTACGGTCCCTGGGGACACGGTGCATGCAGGGCTCCGTGCCCTGTCCTGCGCTTGAGTTCTGGGGGGATTATCATCCGTAACCTGTCTCGACGAATCTTCAAACATAGTCCAAACATCTTATGGGTACGACTTTCTACTATGCTTGATTATTTGTTTGATTGGTTTTAGTTTAAAAAAGAAACGCTCAAAATCCGCGTGCCGGGGGACATGCCCGACCTAAACGTAAGCACCGCCCAGAGGAGGGCCTGGGTATGCGCGGGTCTGGATGTGAGAGAGTCTGATTGCGAGTGACATTGGGTAAGAGTGAATCTGAGTGTAAGTGAGTCTTAGTGCGGGTGGGCCTGAGTGGCGGTGAGCCCGTGTATGAGTCGGTATGAGTTTGAGTGAGTATGTGTGTGCGTTGGTCTGAACATGACTAAGTCTGAGCATGCGCGAGTCTTGTAGCGAGTGGGTCTGAGTATGAGTAGGTTTGGGCATATGCGAGGGAGGCGGCGAGAGTAGACTGTCTTTCGTTATCTTTATGATATGACAATCGTACAGCTGCATTTTGAAAGTTAAACAAGAATGTGGTTCAACTGCTAAATGTCGAAATTCTGCGCGCACATGGCGTTCAACCCTTATTCAAGCGCCCGCCCGCTCTCTGTGACGTGATACCATGCGGGCCACACTCGCGCGTTGCCGCGCGCACGTCGAATTACTTCAAACACGATTGTTTGTGTGACCAATTCAGCGCAGATGTTCCTCAACACACTCGAGCAACCAGTGGTTTAACATTGTGTCTGACGTTCCGCGGGTGCGCACTTTCCCATCACCGTTGCCAGCGCAACCCATCTGATTATCGTAAGCGCCAGCACCGCTTCATCATCACCATCATCCTCATCAGCATCATCATCATCAATGTCACCATCGTCGGGGTCATCGCCGACCCCGTCATCGTCGATGTCGTCGCCACCGTAGGTTTTCTGCACGCGGAACGTTCCTCATCACCAGGACCATCGTCATCATCATTGCCAGCGTCACCGTTGCCACCGTCATTCTCGTCACCCTTAGCTTCATCACCATCACCGTCGTCGTCGGCGACATCGTACCGTCCCCGTTTCCAGTGCCATGGCCATTGGCATCAGCGTCCTGACGCCTGTCATCTACATCGTCGTTGGCGTCGCCCTCGTCACAATCGCCACCACCACCTCGCGACGTCCAGGACTGACTTGTCCGCGCTGTTGGGTTCCACGCGCCCGTGCGCTCATTGAGACCATGACCATATGAAATGTGCGAACACGTGGCGGGTGGGAGAGTGGGAGGATTGCGGACCTTCGGTATTTCACGAAGTGGCATGCCGCACTTAATTTGCGCCACCACGCAAAGCTGACCCCCATACATTGCACCACGCACCATGTTGTACATAGGCTGCCCCAGGCAGATTGCACTACACATGCACGACACATCGTGCACCCTACAGCTATGGCCTCACCTAAAAAGCACCCCCATGGAAACAGAACCTAGCTTGTCAATCCAATCGGTTGTAGCACATAGATTGCACCTCACCGCATGCACCTCAGATGTGGCGCCATGCCTATATCTATACACACACGTATGAACGCATGTGTACATTTCGGTAACGTTGTGCATCTTGCCACATGCATGTTTCACCACGCACAGAAGCACAACACATATTGCGCACGTGGGTAGCAAGGACGTATGGTTTAGGTGGCATGAAACAAGTCATAGTCTTCTACACTGGTAGACGTAATTGTGTGCATAAATGTACATACATCCACATGGACGCGTCTGCACAATATCTCGTTCTCTCTCTCGTTAACATTTCTCTCTCTCTCTCTCTATCTCTCTATCTCTATATATCCCCTCTGTCTTTCGATATATGTATATCTATATACACTTGTATACGCGCATCCATTATATGTATACATCTGTAAATGGATTCAAGACTGTACTGGCGACCGCCATGCATCTTGACTCTTAATATTTGGCATGCAGGCCGAAGTGCAGGGAGGGGCAACTTCAAACTTAACAATACTTGATGCCTTTTTTCCGACATCGTCGTTCGAATTATGTTGTTCATTATCCGTCTCTCATGCTTCCTTTTCCTCTTCCACAGTCTCGCCCTTCCCTGCGAATTTGCCCCCATCCTCCTTAGCTCTGTTTGCGGGTCTTGCTTGGGGAGCCCTTTGGGGGTCTCACGAAAGTGTTTCGTGGTTACTTGGGGTCTTCTTGAGGCCTCCTGGATTCCTTCTGGGGCTTGTAGGGGCTTCTTCGGGCCACCATGCCCTTTGGGGTAGTCTTGGTGCAACATTCTCGGACGCCTGACAAACCAGTGGGCAGTCAATGTTGTTCTTGCGTTTCGAATGCCTCTTAGGGGTCCTCCTTGGGGCGTCTTCGGGCGTTTGGTGGGTGTCTGGGGCCTCTTCGGGCTCTCGCGGGGCCGTTCGGCCGTTCGTCTTACTGATTTGGGTCCTGTGCCTAGGCCCAGCAGAGGCTTCCAGGAGTCCCGCAAAGCTTCTGCAGGGGCGTCCAGGAGGCCCCTGGGGCGGGGCCATGGATCCGGGGGGGGACTCTTTTGGGGAGGGGATTTCCCCCCCCCCCCCCCTCCCCATCCCTTTTATTGTAGAAATATATAAAGGGAAATGTGTGTATACATGAATCTTATGGCCTGCGGCCCATCCCGACACCGTATCTGGGTCTCAGGGGCCGTTTGGAGGCCTCTGGGAGCCGTCTTGGGGCCTCTTAGGGGCGTATGGGGGGGGTCTCTTGGGGCCACTTGGGGGCCTCTTGGGGGCCTCTTCAGGGCCTCTTGGGGCCTCCTGGTGGTCTCTTTGGGCCAAAGGCTCGAAATGTCCGTTCGTAGTTCTCCTCTGGGGCCTCTCTTGGGGCTCTCTTGGGCAGTCTTGGAGCCCTCGTGGACCCTCATCGGGCCCACTTGGGCCATCCTGGAGCCCTTTTGGGGGGTCTCTCGGGGCGAACTGGGGAGCCTCTTGGGCCGATCCTGGGGGCCTCCTGGGCTTTTCTTGGGCGCTGCGAAAGCCCAAGGGGCGAATGTAATGGAAATATACATATTCTTCCGAAATGGAGAGATTTTTGCTTCTGGGGGCTCTCTTGGAGGGTGTTCATGGGGCCCCTTGGGCCGTCTTGGGGCCACAGTGGGCCATCTTGAAGCTGTCTTTGACCGCGCTGGGGATCAGCGCAGCCATCTGAGGCGGCTCTTGAGACTCTTTCAAGAGTTCGGGAGGTCGTCTGAGGCTGGCTGAGCAGCTCCCAAGAGCTCCCGGAAGGAAGCTTGCAACCCTTATACCCCTCAGGCTTGCAGGGCTGCATGAGCCGTGGGGCAGTCCACAACGTGCTCAAGACACGGTGGCGGCTCTCTCTCTCTCTCTCTCTCTCTCTCTCTCTCTATGTATATATATGTATGTATATACATATAGGTATCAGGTTTCTCTCTGCCTATGCGTCCATTCTCTCCATACAATTGTGTGTCATGTTTTTTGGTTTATTTTCATCCACCGATACCATCACTGTACCTACATCTATGTGTACGTGTTGCTTCGATCGTGCAGCATTGGCTACATTTCAGGATCTGCACGTCGCCCCGATCGTTCAGACCGGCACTCTCGTCCAAGCGCGGGCCACATTCCTGGATCCGATTCCTTCCTCGTCGTTGCCGCCGCCCTCCGCTCTCCTCGTCCGCCGTCTCCTGATGCACCTGCTCCTCCTGCTCCTGCTGCTGGTCCTCCGCCTGCTCCCTCGTCCTCGTCCTCATCCTCATGCTCATCCGCAGCCTCCTCCAATCCTTCCTATGTGCAGGAGCCCCCGTTCCCGACTGCACAGCAAACGCTGGGTCAGATCTTGCAGCTGCCATTCGGGAAACAAAGTCCTGCAGGACACCCCAGCCTGCGGACAGAAGAAGGTCCAACGCAATGGCCAGGGATGGGTGGGAAGGGTCGGATGTCAGATGTGGTGCGAGCGATCCTGGCCTCTCTCTCTCTCTCTTTCTCACTCTCTCACTCTCTCTCTCTCTCTTTCCTTTTCTCTCTCTCTCTCTCTTTCTCACTCTCTCCCTTTCCTTCTCTCTCTTTCTTTCTTTCTGTTTCCCTCTCTCTCTCTTTCCCTTTTTCTTCTTTTTTCTTATGTGAATACGAAGAGATCAGAGATTTCATTACATACATACACACACCTGTGGGTCTCCGGAGGCCCTTCTCGGGCCCCGGGACCGTGACAGAAACGACGCAGGATGAGAAGCGAGTCCTGGGGAAATGGTCCAAGCTGTCGGGGCCCTGCGAACACATCACGCCGTTGGAGAGTTTTGGATCCTCGGCGGGGTGCTCCATCGGATCAGCGCCCCAAGCGGGTCAGGGCGACCCTCTCGCCCCGAGCGCGTTCGCCGCGCCCCCCAGCGCGCCGCGACCCGAGCCGCGATGCCTTCCGCAGCACCGCCCGCTCGTCAGTATCGGTAGGCCCGGGAGCGTCCGAGGGGGGTGTGAGGGCCAGGGGCCGGGCCGAGGCCACGACGACCTCCGGAGTGCATGGCCCCCTCCTCTCCCCTGCAGCGTCCTCCGGCCCACACTCGCCCGCGCACGTGCCTCGGGCCACGCCGCGCCCGCCCCCCGTCCATGCCCGACCCCCGTGTCTCTGGCGCACCCGATGGGCCCCAGTGGGCCAGGCGGTCCCCTGGACGCCTCCCGCCTGCCACCTCCAGGCGAGCACGGGCGCCGCGGGGCCCACGGGAGCACCCGCCCCGCCCCGGGGAGGTGTGCAGGTCGGCCGGCGGGGTGCCCGAGGGGAGCGGATTCCCTGAGATCCGACGCCGCGAGAAAAGTGCAGCAGCGTGTGGAATCACGACAGGGGCCCTGGACCCAGATTTTCTGCGGCATCCCTCGAGCCGCACCGATCTGCGAGGGCACTGGGGCCCAAGCCCGCACGAACACTCTTCTGGCGTGAAAAAGATGCGCCGCCAGGATCTCAGGGTTCCCAAAGGTACGACGTCGTGACTGTTTTTTCCGTACGGGGCCCCCTGATGGCCAGACCCTTGCCCCAGGGCCAGCCTTTCCTGATCGCCCGTTCTTTGAAGGACCCGGGGCCCGACGAGGGCCTCCAGAGGCCGACGACGGCAGAGCAACTCTGCCTTGATAGTTCTGTCAACGCTTAAGTCGGGCGTGCCCCCCTACAGGAGGAACATTCCAGAATCGTCAGACAATATACTATGGGAACGATTTGTTGACTAGTTTTGCTTAGTTGTTATGCATGTGTTTGACTATGCTTTCTTTTCCCGTCCAAAATCCGCCTGTGGGAGGACATGCCCGACCCAAGTCAACGCGTTTGGAGGCCTGGGCTGGCCTACCGATGCTGGGCTCGGCCCCTCCTCCCCCTGCAGCGGCGGGCGCCCCGCCGCACGCTGCTCCTGGCGCCGGCGCTGGCGGCCGAGGGGGCGTGCGATGCCCGCGGTGCCGGACGCCGCCCCGCATGGCCGCCGGCGCCGCCGGGGCTCTCGCTCGCGGCGCACGCCGAGGAACCCCGCCACGGAGAGAAATAGGGGAACAAGAAGTGACATAAACATAAAGACTCGGAGGTCCGCGCGGACTTCTCGGATCGGCGCTGGGCCCCCCCGGCGGCGCCTCCGGCGCCGCCCTTGGCGCGCTCCGCGCGCCATGGAGGGGGGTCCAGCGCCGATCCGAGAAACCCGCGCGGACTTCCGAGTTCTTATGTTTATGTCATTTTTCGTTCCCCTAAGAAAGTGTCGGAGGTTGATAGACCTCCTGCCCTGACACGTCGATTAAGGAATTGGCCGCTCTCGGTACGCGAGAGGGCGTCGCGGCCGCCATGTCTGCGGGTCCAGGTCCATCGGTTTCGGTCCCAGGCCGTTTTCACGAAGGCTAGGTTTACTAAAACGGAGGTTGGTCCACCGCCGAGAGTGCACGGGGCCGCCTTCGGCCTCTCGTGGCCTTGCAGAGACAGCCAGAGAACCCTTCGATCCCGGCGCCGCGTTGTTCCCCGTGTCCAGATGGGGGGATATTGTCTTTTGGTTGTTGGTGTGAGGCGCTGGGGCCCCTCACCTCCTCAGCCCCGCCTCCTCCCTCAGCCCACTCACACTCTGATCCGCTCACACTCAGATTTACTCACACTCCTATTCACTCACAGTGTCTCACTCACACTCAGACAAGTATACGTACCCGGATTCCCTTCTAAGCAGACACTCAAACTCAGACTCGCTCGCACTCAGAGTCACTCGCATGCAGGCTCGCTTTCATGTTGACCTGCTCGCATCAATACCCATTTTCCCCCGCCTCCCCCCTCATTTTCCTGAACACCCAAACTCATTCACACTCAGACCCACTCAAACTCAGACTCACATGCGAGCATTCAGATTTCATCTGAGCCTCATCAAATCAGACTCGCACGCACTCAGATGAAATGATTACCGCGAGACGGCTGGTATTTCAATTGGGCGCGCCAGCGGGTAGGATTGAAACCCAGTGCACAGTTCTAGGGTTGTCATACGGGGCCTGCTGACGGGCTCGAGGCAGGTGTCCGTCGATTTCGCAGATAAAAGACGATGTTTCTTTCACGATTTTTACAGCGGGGTCCCGAATCCAGGTAGACATTCATCAACTCGTGCTTCCGAGATCGGTTCTCGGGACACGGCGACGTCTACAGCTCCGCAGCAGAAGTTTAGAAATCCCGAGCGGGATTGCGCCGAGTCTGATACGGCACTATCCCGTTGCGTTCCTGCGCGCCCTTCGAAGGAACGCAAGCTCATCCAAGCGGTTACTCTTGGTATTGTCGACTACAGGTTCGAAGCGTTGTCTGCATCCTGTTTCATGAATGCGTTGTGCGCACGTTTTCTCCGCGCCTCGTTTTGACGGACCCTCGCCACAACCTGGAACATACGGATGCCCTCCCATGTGTCTCTGCTCGGCATTTGGAATTTGCGAAAGACTGCGCACAAAGGGGGGTCGAATCGTCTCAGTAATCGCCGCTGTGGCATGTTGCCACACAGTTCTTCGACTTGGCTCGATCATACGTATCCCGCGCAACCATTATGGCAGACGCGCCTGCGTACTCGGGATGCGGAAGGGTGGAGAGCTGTTGTTGTTTGCTCGAGTTGTCGGGTTTGCGTTGGAGTGTTTTTTATTTGTGTTGGTCGGGAGCCAGTGCGACTTGAGTTGTTTGCGCGGCGCATTGTGGGGAAGTCCAATTCTGGGAGACGCAGCGCCAGTCGGCCGACGGTGCATGGCGGGCCAAGTAGATATGCGCAGCGGCCCTGCTGGGCGCGCTTGCAAAGCTCAGGTTGCGCCGACTTTACACGTGGATCTGTGGGTTGGCTTGGTCTGACTGTAAGGGGTTTCGATGAGAAGAAACCGCGCTCTGAAGACCATCATCTGGCGCTGAAGCGCGCAAGGGCCTTGGCAACCAGTTCCTTTTTTACTGTCGCGGCTTCATACTGCTGGAGGTGAAGGTTCCTTGCGCAGGCCTGACAGGACGCCGCAAAGGCAGCATTGGGCGCCAAGAATGAGCGTTGCGAGTGCAAAATGGCCAAGGTGCTCCGCGTGTGTGGCACGCCTTTAGGAGCCGTCGTTTCAGTTATGTCAGGCGTGTGTGATGACGATCGCCTCCTCGCAGCATGCCCCCCCTTTTAGTGGAGATGCAAGTAGCGAGGGAAAGTCCAATCGGCCGAAATGGGCTTCGATCCTAGTGCCCGTCGAGCGCGCCTCCCCCAGCGCGGCGACAGCGACTGGATGCACCCCGGGGCGAAGTTCGCGTGGCGCTGTCGGCAAGGGGGCAAGACCTCGACGAAGACGGCACCACGCGGGCGAGCAGCCCTGCCCAACAGCCCGCAACTTACGAGTCGCACTTTGGCGCGGCAAAGCCTGGTGAGCACATGCGGGGGCAATTTTTTGATTCGCGAAGACGGGGCGCGCCAGTTTGGCTCGCGTGGGCGGCTGCGTGTAGGGTGGGCGGTGATAAGGTCAGTGGACCGTGGTCTCTTTCCTTTGCCGTGTATAGCGCCGCGCAAAAGTGAATGCGCAATCCGGGAAACATCCGCGCTGTCTGCGCCGAGGGCCCCGGCGCGACCCGGGGGGCTGGATAGCCGCGATGATCGGGGCAATCGCGGCAACCTTTGGCGCGCGGATACGATCGCACTGATCTTTTTGATTCTTGCCGGCACCCACGCGCGCGCAAGGCGCGCGCAGCGCGCCGCGCCCAGGCCGGCGCGTAGAACTTGGGGCATGGGGCTGCCGATTCCGACGCCTTCGGCGCGCCCGCCCCCGAAAGCATGCGCGCGAGGCGGACCGCCCGCAATCATTTTCAACGTTGCGTTTTTTTCTAGCGGCGCCGCCGAGGGTGCGTCAGGACCTCCCACTGGACCTTCAGCAACCGGGAATCGACGACGCCGCGGCCTCAGCGGCACAGGCGGGCGGTGGGTTCCCCAGCGGTTGGAGGCCCCTGCGGGGGTCCGCGCGCGCCCTCGGCGATTCCCGTTTCAGAAGGAGTCTGAGTGGATCGCCCCGACTCGCGACTGAGTCCAGCGCCTCCCGTCGCGCGCGCGCGCGTGCGCGCGCGATCCGCTTCGTCGCTGCCCGCGGGGCCGCGACCGCTAGACAGTGCGTGTGCGTGCGTGCGCGCGCGTGCGCGTGCATTGCTTGCGCGCGCGCGGGTGGGCGTTGCTTGATTGCCTGCGCGCGCGCGCGATGCGCGTGCGTTGCGCGCGCGGGGCCGACCGACGGGTCGACCGGCCGGCAAACCGACGGGCCGACGGACCAACAGACAGACATGCAGAAGCACCGGCAGACGGGAAGACATAAAGACATACCGACACGCAGGCGCACGGGAAGACAGACCGACCGACCGTCCGACAGACGGAGGCAGACCCACAGCTTGACACGCCGACAGCCTCTCACAATTTCCAACTGGCTGACAGGGTCGCCGACACCGGTAGACAGCAACAATACGAAGGCGGGCGGAAGCCCAGACAGACATGCAGACATACATACGGGGATGCAAACAGCAGGGCGCCACTTGTGGCAATCCGGATTCACGCGTCACTCGAACTGACCGTCGCCGTCTGCCGCCCCGGCGCAAGCTGCAGCTCCGCGCCGGCCCGGCATGTGCACGTCCTTTCGGGATGCGCAGCGGGAGTTGCCCCAGTGGCGGAAGAAGGCTCACAAGGATATTCGTGTGCCTCCTTTGCGAGAGGCCAAAGCTCATAGGCTGAAAGACGCGCGGGAGGAGCTGCGCGGGAACCGAGCGTGCGGGAATTTCAGTGGATCGCAGACCGTGTCCACGAGCATGTCTTGGACGCCGCCATCCACTCTCGAGATCAATCAGCAGGCTTGTTAGCAATACGAACGAGGGCGAAGATGGGTTCCCAGGCAAAGCGTTCCGGGGTCCCGGGAGGTCGCTCGTCGGTTTCGAGTTAGATTTACAATGTTGCCATCCCTCCCAGTGCGATGGCCATGGAAGCGCGCAGGTTCGAGCCCGCGCGTGGCCCCGTCATCGCCCGGTGCCCGAATGCTTCTAGCAACCCAACCGCGGGGTGCTCAGCCAGCAAGCACGTCGCGCGCGGAATCGCGGGGAGTCGGTCCTGACGCGCCGCGGTTTCACTGGAAACGCCCTGCAGAGGTGGCCGCGCTGCCGCGGGACATCCCGACGCGCGCTGCCTTTGGCAGGTGCGCGGCGCCACTGATGCGCGCGCCGACGTGGCGCTGTTTTGCTTGCCACTGTTCGGGGGGCCAAGCGCTAGTCCTTGCGCTGGAAGGCGGCGCGGGATGAATGTCCAGCGACGCGCAGCACGAGCGCGTGAACGCGCGCGGCCGCACGACGGACTTGATGCACGCTGGGAAGGAGCGCGCGCGGGCCCATCGGATGCCTGTCCTCGCGCGGGGCAAGGTGCACCTCGAGCTGTTGGGATCTGGCTTTGCCGTCGGCCATGCCGGTGGCGCGCCCGACTCCGCTCGCGAGCTCAGGTCGCCCAGCAACGCCCTGCCCCGCGCCGATCAGCCCAGCGTCGGGTTCGTCGACATTGGCAGTGTTTTTTCAAGGATTAGGGCAGGAACATCGCGCGGGATTTCAGGCGGGCTTGTCGCGAGAGGTGCATGGCGTTCCACGGTGGCGGCGCCAGTGTCCAGGCAGGGCACTCTGGGGACCTCTGTCCACATGAGTCTGCCGCGTCTTGGATGAGTGAGAGGTTGCTGCTTGCCCTGCCCGCGTAGCTCCTGGAAGCGAGGAGGAGTTGGACTGGGCGACGCCAGGCGGCCACGCGAGTAAACGCCCAGCGTGGCGTCGACAGCTTGCGCACGCAGATGCCACAGCGCATGCGCGACCTCGTGCAAGAGGTCAACGGTGGCAGGCTGGACAAATGAGGCGGCTGTTTCGCGACCCCGCCGCGCGCGCTATCTATTAAGTTTTCGTCGCATGAGTTGCGGCGCGTGCCCAGTTGCGTTGGCGTCTGCCGCTTGTGATCGATCGATTTGCTTCGCATCAATTTATCTGAACTGGCATGCGCCGAAGTTGCGCAGCTTTGCTTTGGGATTCGCCTGCGCTCTCTTCAGGGCTTCGAAGAAAAAAGGGGGGAGCTTGCGAGTTGACTCAGGCTTTCTGGCATCGTGACCTGCCGACGGCCTGTCCTGAGATTCACCGCCTTTGCTTCGCCATGCAAACGAAAGATCGGCGCCCGCGGATGGCCGCGCGTTTCCTTGGTCAGCGCACATCGCAGACCGAGCCGAAGTCCCCAATCAAATCGTTTACAACACATTTGCGACGTTGCATTGTGTTTTCGGTGAATCATCGGAGGGGCCACTCTGTTCAAGTACGGCTTTCGAACAGGACGCGCTGGCGGGGAACTCGTTGCGACCGCGCGGGATATAGCGCAGGTTTCTCGATAAAAGAATGCATGCCGATCTTTGCGTCGGTGTCCGCCCTCCCCGGGGGGAGGTCGTCAGGGGGCGCGTCGCAGGTCCGATCGCGCGGTCAAGTATGGAGTGGGTCGCCTGTGCTGGCGCCTGTTTTTTTGTGCTTTCCTCGGTCCGATGACCAGCATGAACCAGTACGGCGGCTCTTTGAGCCTTCCAGTCACGAAGGGCTGGCGCCCGCACCAGGGAATGGTCGCGGCTTCTGCCGGGGCCACGGAACGCCCTAGCCACGAGTTGTGGCGCCAGTTCCATGGGCGGTACCGAACCGCCGACCCGATGCCAAGTGCGGACGGTCTGGATGGAGCTTGTGTAGGCATGAACATATCACTCACATCCAGTGTCTTCGGAGACACGAGACCAAGTACGGCCACGGCGATAATGCCAGCGTCGAAGGCGCCGTGCCAGTGCCGACTCATTGCGTGATGGTGTTGCACTTTTTAAGCACCGTGCGGGCGTGAGAAATGTTCCAGCCGCTCACATTCAGAGTCACTCGTGCGTGGCAACTTATATTCAGATTTACTTGTGCTCAGTCACCGTCTTCGTCCCCTCAATACGCCCACGTTGTGTCGAGCGTGCGCTTGGTGGAGAGACGAGGTGTTTTCGCTTGCTCCCTGAAAGACATCCAGTGGGCACCGTCAGAAAGCAGCGCAGGTCGGCATAGCGCAGCAGTGCGCGGAACAGATCAGCAAACGGCGGCGGAAAGCAACAGAAAACATGTTCACATTGGGATTCACGATCGCTCGATCGCCACAGGCGGGAACTTTCCAATATTCCGAGGTTCGCAGGGGGAAAAACATTTGTTTCGCACGACTCCACCCCCGACGCCTGGCCGGGCTCCGAACCTTGCGCGTACTTCAATTCCGTCTTTGGCTCCGACTCCCGCGCCGTCCCCAGGGAGATGGCCGCTGATTCTGCCGCGGCGATCTCATGTCCGGTTTACGGAATCGATATGCGAGTCTGTCGGCCATGCGGTTCGGACGGATGATGGGATGATTTCCGCATGCAGTTGCAAAGCAATTCGTGTCAGTACTTTTGGAAGCAAGAGTGGGCGCGCACCACTTGCCTCGAGCTCGATGTGGATTGGCATACATTCGGTTTGGTTCTACTTTGGTGCGTATTTTTTGGACGCATGGGCGTCCAAACCGTTACGCTGGAGGTCAGCATGCAGGAAGTTGTTTCCACCATCGACGCCAGCACCGTCGCAGTCGACCATTCCTGCGCCAGACAAGACGCTGTCGACCACTCCTACCCTGACGCCGCCCACCACTCCCGCGCCGTCTCCTACGTTTGTTCCGTAAGAAGCCACGTTCAGGAGGGAAACAACACACAGACACAATTGATCGTCAATTCCCCCCGACAAGATTGGAACATATGGGAAGTGGGGGGAAAACAGAAACCAAGAAAATATAGGAAAATACAGGGGGATCCTGCTATTTGTGTCTATTTATTTTTGTGTCCCAGGGCCCCTTCATACGTCCACGTCCACAGCAAGTGCTGCGGGCATCTGCGCTCCCTCCTGTCAGCCTCAGGCATGGCTCGTGGGCCCGGCGGCCAGCGCTCTGCGCCTCCCCCGGTGTTCCCTCTCTCCTCTCGCCGCCTCGCGTTCGGTGCTGTTTTCTGTGGGCCGCCCATCCGAACGGCGTGCGCGCCCTGTCCTCCCCGCCGCTGCTCGGCAGGGCTCGGGCAGGCAGTGCCGTGCACGCCCCGCCAGACCACTTCTAGTTCACTCGCGTGGGGCCCTGTGCAAACACCGGCTCTGAAGGCTGGTTTGCGCACGCGCGAGTTCTGCTTCGATCCTCCCTCCTCTCCCTCTCCGCCGTTCTCTTGCATCCTTCCTCTCTCCTCCGCCCCTCTTTGGGTCACCTCAAGCATGCGACTATTCCGCTCGAGGATACTGCGGCGTGCAAGCGGCGCGTGTCGCACAGGCTATCGCTCGAGCCCCAAGGAAAAAATGCTCGTGACCGACCGGCGTATATGTTGTAGGGTTATCCACAGCAGCCGCCGCGGCTTGGCGCTTAGTTAGTGCTGGTTATGTTTATGCTGTCTTCCTCCCTCCCTCCCTCATGCTATTCCCTCCTGTCTCCTCCTCCTCCTCCTCCTGCTCCTCCTCTTATCCTCCTCTCCCTCCTCCTCCTTCCTCCAGCCCGAGTCCGGTCATTCCCTTAGGCCGGATACGTTTCAGGATTGCTGGCAGATCTCTTTTGGCCTTTGTCTCATTCGTGCGCGCAGCGTTGCAGGTAGTTCGGTGGCTTCACTATGGCGTCGCCGGGACTGGCATCATCCTGATGTGTCCGCTCCTTCTCCTCTGGAAAAAAAAGCATTTGTTTCGCACGACATTTTCGACATGGGTCTGGCCCACGGGCCTTTCCAGATCGAACCAGTCCGAGAAGTGCAGCTGACAAGTAGGGTCCAGGGTTCCGGCCGTGATCTTTCACGCCGTTGCAGCCTTGTCGAGACGTCGGATGTGAGCAGAGGGAGGGTGATGAGGGAAGGGGGCCTTGAGATGTTCCACGAAAAAACCGTCCCCGCGGAGGAAAGCCACGGGGTCAAAGACTCGGTTCCCCCCGAGCTTTGTGCCCCTCATGCCAAAAGCAGGGGCGGCCTGACCGACCCTTAGCAAACCGCCCTCTTCAGTGACGACCCCGTCGCACCGCTCCAAAACGTGGACGTACGGCTGGGGGGGTGGGAGGTGGGCCCCAGGGCGGCGGGGTCGTCACGGACACGGCTCGTCGCGGAAGATCACGAAGGGAATCGGTTTGCCCGCGCCCGGCGAGAGGACCCCACGAAGAAGGGCAGCGCCGCGCCCGACCCAGAGTCGGACTCCACCGCCGCGCCCAGCCCCGGCTGCGATTTCGACCCGCTGGCGGACCCCGACGACTTCGACACCTGGGGCGCCAGCCCGGCGGGAGCGCCGCCTGCGGACGGGCTGGCGGCCCCAGGGGCCAGGATGATGGCCTGTTTTCCACCACCACCACCATAAGTTGGAGGGGGGAAGGAGGTGGAGGAGGAGGAGGAGGAGGAGGAGGAGGAGGAAGAGAAGCAGGATGAGAGGAGAGGAGGAGGGAGAGGGGGGGAGGAGGAGGAGGAGGAGGAGCAGGGGGAGCAGGGGAGGAGGAGGAGGAGGAGGAGGAGGAGGAGGAGGAGGAGGAGGGGAGGAGAGGAGGAGGAGGAGGAGGAGGAGGAGGGAGGAGGAGGAGGAGGAGGGAGGAGGAGAGAGGAGGAGGAGGAGGAGGAGGAGGAGGAGGAGGAGGAGGAGGAGGAGGAGGAGGAGGAGGAGGAGGAGGAGGAGGAGGAGGAGGAGGAGGAGGAGGAGGAGGAGGAGGAGGAGGAGGAGGAGGGAGGAGGAGGAGGAGGAGGAGAGGAGGAGGGAGGGAGGAGGAGGGAGGAGGAGGAGGAGGAGGAGGAGGAGGAGGAGAGGAGGAGGAGGAGGAGGAGGAGGAGGAGGAGGAGGAGGAGCAGGAGGAGGAGGAGCAGGAGGAGCAGGAGGAGCAGGAGGAGCAGGAGGAGAGGGAGGAGGACCCCTCCCCCCTCCAGCTTGTGGTGGTGGCGGTGAAAAACGAGCCCACCACAGGAGGGACGACGGCGAGCTGCTGCCCGTGCCCCTGGGCCTCGCCCCGCCGCCGGGGGCCCCCAGCCACGGCTCCGCCCTGCACGCCCTCGGGCGCTGCAGGCCCTGCAACTGGTTCTGGAAGCCGGGCGGCTGCCACTTCGGGGCCGGCTGCAGCTGTTGTCACTTGTGCCCCGCAGAGGAGGCGCGGCTGAGGATCGGTGGTTCAAAGGTGGGGTCCTGAGGGGGAGAGTCCTGAGGATGGGGAGGGATTCGAGCGTGGATCTGCCCTGTTTGTTGAAGTACCTCGGCCTTGGGACCCCATCCCTCGGGACCCCATCCTTGACCCACCGAGAGGAGGAGGGCCAAGCGCGCCCTGATCCGTGCGGGCCCCGGCGGCGGCGAGCGGGCAGCCCCGGGGGGCCAGCTCCACGTGAGGCCGTAGAGGCTGCTCCTCCATCTCCCCTGCCTGCCCCTCCACACGTTCACGCGCACTGTTTTCCAGCCCTCCCACATGGGGTCGAAGCAATTGGGGTCGGTGCATCGCCGATGCATCGGCGATGCATCGGCGATGCGGCGCGATCTTCTGACCCAACCTGCTCGGACCCCTTTCGGGAGGCCCCCATGTCACCGCAGAGAATTGATCACGCGCGCACACACACACAGCGCGACCCTCAAAGGGCCTCGCCTCGGAGCGATCGAGGAGGTGACGTCTCCTCTCTAGCGGGCGCCAGCGGAAGGCCTGCGGAGGCCCGCAGAGGCAAGACGAGTTCGGCTCCACCGGCGATAGCCGGTGGAAGCTGGTGGAAGCAAAGCATGCGCCCAAAAGGGATCACACATGGTTTGGGTTGCGTGTGTCCTGAGCGGTCCACCAGCCCATACGCACCTTACATCGCCGTCCCGCCAGAGGGTCCAGCCTTTGCGCACCGTCGCCAGGCGCTCTGCAGCACCCGGGTTTGGTGCAACCCCCCCCGCGGTTCTAAGTAGCCGCAGTTTTTGACAGCCGTTTGCGTTGGCGGGACGGCGGACGACCTGTGCCAATGCGTTGCACGGGCGCAGGCGCGGCCAATGCTATGTACAGGCAGCATAGGCCGAGTCGGGCACGCGTGTGGGACCACTCGGCGTTGGTCATCACCGCGGCCATGTGCAATCGCACAGCTGGTACAAATAGGTAGCCAGGCCAAGAAAGGGCTCAAGCTCGGCGCGCCGCTATACCGTCACAGCGAGTGCCTGAGGTGCACCTGGACACACTGGCTGCGACGCTCTCCGCTGCTCTGGGAGCCAAGCCTCCCCTAGTTATACCTCAATACCTCAGCACATGGAGCCTGCGACAGTTTTTTCTTCTTCCCTTGTTTAGGGGCACATGTTTCGTGCGCTGCTCTTACGCGATGTACAGGTCCGACAGCAGAGCTCGGAATGTGTTATTGGGGCTCAGCGTGTCATGCTGGTGGCCATGTGCTTGCAAGCAGTGGCCGCCATGGACAGACTAGACGCGCTCAGCGCGCGCCATGGATGCGTACAACCGTCAGTCGTGGTATAGTTGCCGAATCTCGTCTGGCACAGGACCAGAGGGACGTATCTTCAAATACTTTGCAAGCGCCAAGCGCCGCTCTGGAGCCTCCCACCCGACCTCATCACCACAGACTGCCGCTAAGAAATTGAGGGAGCAGGTCTTGGGATCCCGATCCAAGCCTTCGGCCCCGCCGCGCTGCGACTGTCCCTGGGGACCAGGGCGATATTACAAAGCACAGATTAGCCAGCGTCGGCGAAAGCCGTAGGCTGTTCCACCCTCGATGCTCGATCGATGTATCGCAAGCTATGAGATGCGCTCTGTGGACGGTGCAATATTTGTACCGCTAGCTACGTAATGAACGCTATGCGGTGCAGGATGCGTGACGAGTTATGTGTGTGTGTGCACGCCGCGTGGCGCGAGCTGTGTGGTGAACGCTGTGTGATGCAAGCGATATGATGCAACATATGTGGTGCAAGCTTTGTAGTGCGCGATACGAGGTGCAAGCTATATGGCACAAGCTACGTGGTGCAATTCACTTGTCAATCATGTGAATGTCAACTCCACTGCTTGTGCACACATCGCGCTCACCTACGAGTTAGTAGCAAAATTCAACCTGGCGGCGACAAAGGCGATGAGGATGGTGATGGTGTTGTTGACGAGGATGATGACGATGTCGACGACGACGACGATGTTGATGGTGATGAGGCCGTTTGTGATGGTGACGACGAGGCGTTGTTGACATCGGCGATGGTTATCACGATGGATGGAGTTGGTGCTGATGATGAGGAAGTGCGCGTGCACTGACAGTCGACAAGGGCGGCCACATCGACGATGACGATGATCACGACGCGGATTTAGATGATGATGATGGTGATGATGATGGTGATGGTGGTGGTGGTGATGGTGATGGTGATGGTGATGGTGATGGTGATGGTGATGATGATGATGATTATGATGATGATGATGATGATGATGATGATGATGATGATGATGATGATGATGATGATGATGATGATGACGATGATGGAAGTGCGCCAGTGGTTCTCCCAGAATATTCTAAAGGGGGGGGGGGGCTCCAGAACCCCCGCCCCCCCTCCCCCCCTTCAAGGGGGGGGGAGGTCCAGACCCCCCCCCGCCCCCCCCCCTTAAAGGGGGGGGGGTCCGAAACCTCCCCCCTCCCTTGAAGGGGGGGGGGTCCGGACCCCCCCTCCCCATCGTGTAGGGAGTACGAAGTTGGGAGTAGGGAGTGGTGAGTAGTGAGTAGTGAGTTAATGCGTAGTGAGTAGTGAGTATTGGGTAGTGGGTAGTGGGTAGTGAGCGGCAAGTAGGGAGTAGGGAGTTGGGAGTAGTGAGTAGTGAATACTAAATAGTGGGTTCTGATAAGTGAGTAGTGAGTGGCGAGTAGTGAGTAGTGAGTAGCGACTAGCGAGTAGCGAGTCGTGAGTACTGAGTAGGGAGTAGGGAGTAATGAGTAGTGGGCAGTGAGTAGTCGGTAGTGAGTAGTGGGTGGCGAGTAGTGATTAGTGAGTAGTGAGTAGTGGGTAGTGCGTAGTGAGTGGTGAGTAGTGAGTAGTGAGTAGTGAATAGTGCGTAGTGAGTAATGAGTAGTGAGTAGCGAGTAGCGCGTAGGGAGTAGTCATTAGTGGGTAGTGAGTACTGAGTAGTACGTAGTGCGTTGTGAGTCGTGAGTAGTGAGTAGTGATGAATAGAGAGGCGTGGGTAGTGGCAGTGGGTAGTGAGTAGTGAGTAGCGAGTAGGGGGTAGCGGGTAGTGACTAGTGAGGAGCCAGTAGGGCGCAGGGAGTAGTGAGTAGTGAGTAAAGAGTAGTCAGTAGTGAGTAGCGAGTAGCGGGTAGCGAGTAGTGAGTACTAATTAGGGAGCAGGGAGTAATGAGTAGTGGGTAGTGAGTGGTGGGTGGCGAGTAGTGATTAATGAGTAGTGAGTAGTGGGTAGTTCGTAGTGAGTAGTGAGTAGTGAGTAGTGAGTAGCGAGAAGTGATTTGTGAGTAGTGAGTAGTGAGTACTGATTACTGAGTAGTATGTAGTGCGTGGTGAGTCGTGAGTAGTGAGTAGTGATGAATAGAGAGTAGTGGGTAGTGGCAGCGGGTGGTGAGTAGTGAGTAGCGAGTAGGGGTTAGCGAGTAGTGAGTAGTGAGGAGCGATTAGGGCGTAGTGAGCAGTGAGTAGTGAGTAGAGAGTAGTCAGTAGCCGGTAGTGGGTAGTGACTAGTGAGTAACGAGTAGGGAGCAGCGAGTAGTGAGTAGGGAGTAGGGAGTAGGGAGTAGTGAGCAGTGAGTAGTAATAAGCGGGTAGCGAATAGTGGGTAGTGAGTAGCGATTGGTGACTAGTGGGTAGTGGATAATGAGTAGTGACTAGTGACTAGTGAGTTGTGACTAGTGACTAGAGACTATGTAGTGACTAGTGGGTAGGGAGTAGTAAGTAGTGAGTAGTGAATAGTGAGTAGCGGGGAGTGAGTAGTGAGTATTGAGTTTCGAGTATGGGAGTAATGAGTAGTGATTACTGGGTACTGTGTAGTCAGTAATGTGTAGGGAGTAGCGAGTAGCGACTAGTGGGTGGTGGGTAGTGAGTAGTGGATAGTGAGTAGTGAGTCGTGAGTAGTGAGTAGGGGGTGGTGAGAAGTGAGTAGCGAATAGCGAGTAATCAATAGTGGGTAGTGAGTAATGAGTAGTGGGGAGTACTCTTTGGGGCCGGGGTCAGTGGTCGGGATTGGGATTCGGAGTTTGGGTTAGGGTGGGGACTAGGGGTAGGGGCGGCGGGGGTCGGGTTCCGGAGTCAGGGGCGGCGTGGCGAAAGGGGGGGAGGGGGGGTTCGGCCCCCCCCCCCCGTTTTGAAAGGGGGGGGGGGGGGGGTTCCCCGACGACGGATCGGGTAAAGGGGGGAGAGGGGGGGGAGGGGTTCCCCGACGACGGATCGGGGAAGGGGGGGAGGGGGGGTTTCCCCGACGACGGATCGGGGAAGGGGGGGAGGGGGGGCTCCTCCCCCCCCCCTTGGCTCCCTTGGGGAGATCCAGCGGCGCACCCTCGATGATGATGATGATGATGATGATGATGATAAGGACGATGCCAGTGATGATGCTGATGCTGATGTTAATGCTGATGATGGTGACGATGGCGATGGCAGTGATGGCGCTGGCGGTGATGATCACGATTGTGTTGATGGGGATGGTAAGACTGCGCGCGCCCGCAGAATCCCAAATGCCCTGACATCGTTGAGTTGACACCCGTGGGGCGTTCGTATGTTTTGAATTCCTCTGTGCTAAACTGGTTCGAAGACCAAGGGTTCAGTCCGGCGTGCGCGCACGGCGGGCGCGCGCGTTGACAGAGTTGGTGGGCGCGCGATCGTGAATGCAGTCCGCGCGCAGGAGGCCCGCATGACTGCGCGCGATTCGGTGGCCAAAAGCGACTTGAGCGTTTAACGGTTTCAGCGAGTGCACGCACGCAGAATTCAGTTTTTGCGAGAAAGCCCGTTAACCATTATAACCCGTGTTTTGCTACTTTTAGAAACCATCGGATCTCAACTGATTTTGACGCGCGTGCATGTGCCCCGTAGTGCATATTCGAAAGGGGGTCTCAGCAACACACATCGTATGCCAACACATGTGCGCCGCATTCTCTTATTTGACAGGCATGGCATGGAACGGGCTCGATACTGGGATGGCCTGGGATAGTAGGAGCATGAACCATGAAGGATAACTATATGTATGTACTTTGTAACGCGCCAGGGCGAGAGGACAACCCAAGCGTACTACGTTGGAAATCTATGTGAGGCGTTCCGAAAAAGCCTTGCTTTCGAATATTGAAGGAGAAGTCATCCCTTTCGCCGCGGAAGGCGGGCGAAGGGTGGCGGACGGCCGGCAGAAGTAGAAAAACACCTCCTCCTCCTCCCCTTCCTCCTCCTCCTCCTCCCCCTCCACCTCCTCCTCATCATCATCATCCTCCTCCTCTTCCTCCTCCTCCTCCTCCACCCCTTCCTCCCCTTCCTCCTCCTCCTCCTCCTCCTCCTCCTCCTCGTCCTCGTCCTCGTCCTCCTCCCCTTCCTCGTCCTCCTCCTCTTCCGTGTGGAAGTGGAGGCCCATGCCAAGAAACACCCTGCTTGCCTCCATGGTGCCCTGGGTTTATTGGGTTTCGATGGTTCTGCTATGGAAAGCGTGGCGTTCCCACACCCAGAATCGGTGGACGTCCTGGGGTCTCAGGGTAGGGTTTCTTGTGGAGGGCTTCTTGTGGTCGGGCCCCCACTGTAGTCTTCGTTAAAGGCTTAATGACTTCTGCCGTCCTTCGACTCGCGCTGGAGCTACCGCAATTTGCTCCAACTGTCCCAGAAGGTCTCTGGATTTGCCTGGACTTGCCCGCATTCACCTGGATTTGTTGCCCGGACTCCTCAGCATTGAAGTACCCGGATTTATCTGCATTTCCCTGGATTTGTCTGGCTCGATCCTCACAAGTCGATGGGCGAAACGTCGTCCAAGGAGGAGGAGGAGGAAGAGGAGGAGGAGGAGGAGGAAGGGGAGGAGGAGGAGGAGGAGGAGTGAGGAGAGAGGAGGAGGAGAGGAGGAGGGAGGAGGAGAGGGGAGGAGGAGGAGGAGGCGGAGACGGAGGCGGATGCGGAGGATGGGGAGGGGGAGACAACAGGCGCACGGGGCGGGCACCAAGTGCTTTTTTTATTGTTTTGCCGATCGGCGCGGGCCCCCAAACGCTCCTTCCCCCCCCCATGGAGAGGAGGAGGAGCAGGAGGAGGAGGAGGAGGAGAAGGAAGAGCAGGAGGAGGATGAGGAGGAGGAGGAGGAGGAAGAGGAGGAAGGGAAGGAGGAGGAGGAGGAGGAGGAGAGGAGGTGGAGGAGGAGGAGGAAAAGAGGGAGGAGGACCCCTCCCCCCTCCAGCTTGCCGATCGGCGCGGACCCCAAAACGCCCCTTCCCCCCCATGGAGTAGATCTTGGCTGTTTTATGTTTTTTGGCACCCGTTTCGAGCAGGTGGAGCCTCCCCCCATCGGACGCATTGCTGCAGACAGTCGCACTGAGCAGAGGTGTGGAGCCGGAGCCTCCCCCCCGCGACCCGCCCCCCCGTCTTTACGCCCAATGTCAAAACGCTGAATAAGAAAACGCTCACCAACCGAGCACAGGGTGAATCGCGGCACACCAAGTCAATGATCCACCAACCCAAGTAGGAACCCCTAGGTGGAATCACGGCCTATAGGGAATAGTCCATCACCAGAGTGCACGCGTCATCGAGCCATGCGAATAAGTTTGGCGCGTCCGCGCGAGACCTGCAAAGCTCGGTCAAGCTGTAAGACATGCTGCTTTTGGGTGAGGGTTTCACTTTCCCGCAAAAGCTCCACGGATAGAGACTCCGGGAATGACGAAGAAAGCTCACTGGACATCTTTTGAAAAGTTCGCCGGCCGAGGACTTCGTTTCGCGCAGTGTGTGTTCTGATCCTCGTGCTTGGCTGCAGCATGTTTGCCCGCTCTTGTGAACAGACGCGCTAACGAGGTCAGGCGTTCGCATACATGTTGCAAACAGTGCGCTGTTTGGAGCTTCGTCGCTGAGTATCCTGCGCTGCGTCCGCAGACATCTCGCCCTTCGGCACCATCGGCGTGCCGCCGTCTGCCTTCCGGGGGCACGGACCTTGCGGGCCGCGTGGGCTCCGGGCGCTCGATCCAGACCTCGGGGCCAGTCCGCGGCCGCGGGCCCAACAGTCGTTCTCTCGATGCCGTTGGTCGTTCGAGTGGTAAGGATGAGTCGCTCGCATGATGCTATCAGTCGTCCGCATCGTCATGCTTATTTCGATGATCGTTCGTAGGACAACGTGGGGCGTTCGTGTGATAAGGGTGAGTCGCTCTCCCTATGCAGTGGGCACATCACATGAGAAGTCCGCCTGCCCGCAGGTGTCGCCAACGACCCCACGCACCCAGTCGAGCTCGGGGGGCATCCTGCGAAATCCAAAATGAACCGACCACTGTGCCGCTCGACCGCTCAGGACGAGATCTCTTCACGTGCGATTGCGCTGCAGAGGGAGGGTCTCTGTGATGGTGCCCTGGATGGCCCCAGGGCCCGAACGCTGCGCTCGGCCACCGCCCCTGCGGGGCTGAGCGCTCGTGCCATGCCTCCGCGCAAGGTCGGAGGTCTCTCGGGGCGCGGGGGCCTGCTCTGCCGCTCTCGCTCGCCACCGCGCCGTGGCGGGAAGGGGCGCGCGGGGGGCGGGGGAGAGATGGCCCTGCGAGGCTCCCGGAAGTTTCCACACGCTTTCGCATATCGGAGGCGGAAAAGAGGGGGGTGATGACTAGGGGGGGGATGGATTTCATGGCGTGGGCCATGGTATTTCCCCAGGTCTCATGGCGCCTCTTCCTATTTTATTAAGTCCCTGGCCCCCCCGCTGGGCCGCGCACATGCCGCCGGTCATGATTTGCACCCCCCCATCTTGGACCCCCCCCTCTTGGCCGCTGCATGGGTTGGTCGGCTCTTGGAGGCTTCCTCGCCTCAGGATGCCTGCCAGCAGCCGTGCCTCGCCGAGAGCGTTCCGGGGGTGCCCGGGTGATCCCGGGCGGCCGCCGCAGGCCCGAGTCATGGCCCGAACACCGATTGATGTTTGGCACCGCCCGTTCCGACTCGATCGACCTTTTTCGATTTCAAGTTCGCTGGGCGCGGCCATCCGATTTCGGCTCCGTGCCGATTCGATTCGCTCCGACTTCCTGACTCGATACTGACTGGTCCTGCAATGAGTGCGGCAGGGGGCTGGAGGACCCATCCAGTCTCGGGGAGCAGGTGCTGGGAGTCAGCGCCAACGGGGGTCAGACAATCGTCTCCAATCTCCTTTGGCTGTCCTGGCGTCGGGTGGCCCGACGTGAAGTCCCCTGCCCCGCCCCTCTCCCTCCGCTGCCCCTCGCTTGGGAGCTATACGGTCAGGCACTTGCCCTTCGTTAGCGTGACGCTCCGCGAGTTCTGGCCCAGCACGCCTTGGCGCGACACGTCTCGAGCCCTTGCCAGGCCTCCCCACCCGCGAGGCGGAGCGGCGCACCACTGGCTCGCACGCAGGTCACGGCGTGTCTCGCCGGGGCCGCCGCCGCGGCACGCTGAGCACAAGCTCCAAACCTTTCGCAGTTCGTGGCCCGGCCCGGGTGTCGCGAGGTGGCCCTGGCCGACCAGGGGGTTCTGCTGGTGGCGGAAGTGGCAAAGCGTCGTGGCGTCCCTCAGGAGGCCGAAAGAGGGCGTAGCGCCACCCAGCAGGATGCCCCCTTTTTTCAGCGTGTCGTAGTGTGGGGTTTGCCAGCATCGTGTGAGGACCCGCTGGGTCTGCACGAGGGCGCCCGACCGGGGCCAGCGCGCTGGGCCAGGCCGGCGCGGAGCGGCTGCGCGCGAGAGGCCCGTCGCAGGGCGGAGTGGCTCGTGGCGCGCGGCGTGTGGGGGGCGTGCCGCGCCGCCTGCAGGGATCGGCGTGCCGCGCCCCCAGAGGTCACAGCCTCGGCTTGGGCCCGCCCCCTGTGTGAGGAGGAAAAGGAGGAAGAGGAGGCGGATGAGGAGAAGGAGGAGGCGAACGAGGAGGAGGAGGAGGAGGAGGAGGAGGAGAAGGAGGAGGGGCAGGAGGAGGAGAAGGAGGAGGAGAAGGAAGAAAGAGGGGAGGAGGACGAGGCTACAGCTCGAATTGAGTACAGAAAACATATATTATCTCTAGATCCGAAGGGGGGGCGCCAGGGGCTGGGGGCTCAGACCTCTGGCTGGCAGGGTGTGCTGAATCCTGGCGTGTTTTTTCGCGCCATTTCGGCCCAGGGGCGGTCGTCGCACCCTGGGGCGGGCAAGAGTGGATTTGGGACGCAGCACGGGGTCGAGATGCAATTCTGGGGCCTGCGGATTGGAAACGAACAGGGCGTGGGGTCCCCAAACGATTGCACCAGCAATTTCGATTCTGGCTATTCCATCCTACTGCAGCGGCAGGCCAGGAACCAACCGAGCCTGAGACAAACACGTGGACGCGCGATTGGCTGGATGCGCCAGGGAGTTCTGGCTACTGCCTCGCAAGAAGCCGCGTAAGTCGTTGCAACATAGCAGTGGCCCCGCGCACACACGCCTCCCTCCGCTTGGACTTTCGAGCGTAACTCGGGTCCTGGGCTTCATTTCTGGACGATATTCGGGATGTCCTGGAGGGCTAGGCGAGGCGCAATTGATTGAAAACATCCTGGTGCTTGACAACCAGCAGATCACGTTGAAACCAATAGCACCAGAGAAAGAAACCAATCAGTGGATGGTTTGAACATTCGTGATATGGAAATTGACATCGATTGAAATCGTTAGTGAGGCCGACAGTGGGATCGATCGTAAGGACGATCATAGATCGATCGTGAGACCCACCGTGAAGTCGATTCAGTGAGATCGATAGTGAGATCGATTGTGAGATCGCTCGTGCGATCTATAGTGGGATCGATTGTGAGATCAATAGAGAGGTGAGTAGCGAGATCGATGGTGAGGATCGATAAGGAGATCGACCAAGAACCCGGGAACCCGGAAACCCAGGAACCCCGCCGCCCACCGAAGTCGGTCTGGATCCAGCAACCGGGACACCGGTCTTGGGAGCCCGGGAACCCGGCCGCTTACCGAAATCGGTTCGGAATGTTCGCCAAATTTTTCAATCTCCGTTAGGACTCTTTCAGTGCAAACACTGATATGGGAATCGAGAAAACACTCGCTGGCCGAAACATCGGTCGACTTCCGCTACGTTAACTAGGGATACTGCGGTCGGCCTTTGAACGCGCCGAATTCGGCCAGATCTGCGGCTCCAGGAGTGCGTAAGGCCCTCGCGTTAACTTGAGGAAGCAATTATCGACCGCCCCCCTTGTACTAGATCGCGTATCGCCTTCGGAAGTGGTATCCCGCCCCCAGCCCCCTCAGTGCGGGATCCCACCAAGTTCTTGGCAGGACTCCAACAAGACCCCAATCGGATACCACTGAGAGCCCCAAAGAGTTGCAACATGCGCCCAGTAAGATCCCAATCGGATTCCAATAAGGTTCCGACATGGTTAAAGGAGGATCCCCGGGTCGGATCCCAGTAGGATTCAATTATAGGGCTTCCTCGCAGGAGTCCAGCATGGGAGTCCCCCGTCGGCGGGGGCTCCTGCCTCCGAAGAGTCCGTTGTGAGGCCTCTCTTTGGCTGTCTTACTTTCCTTACTCCCATCGCCCAGCCGCCGCGGAATTAGTCGTATCGATTTGTTGAGTTGACGTGCCGCTAACAATATCGCTCGGCGACCTCCCCCTCGGCAATTCATGAATTATTTGGAGTGCTGCAGACTACAGATAAGGCCGAGGGATCAATCATTGCCTCGCAGGGTTACTTGTTGGTATTTCTTTGAACACCGCCGACGCCACGGTAATGTTCGGAAAGAGGATGCATTTTTTTCAGAGCCTTGCGGAACGCTCTCAGAACGTTCGGGGATCAGAGCGTTCTGGGACGCTCTGGAACGGCCGCTATGTCCGGTACATCTTCCAGGGCCGCTGGTTCTCGAAGAGCCATGGTTAGTCTCATCCCGATGTTGGCTTCTTCCTGCTGTCGTCTTGCATTTGGCTCTCGCGCGACAGCCCCCTCGAGATACCTCAACAGGCACCCCGAGTAGCCCCGGGGCGGTCTCGACACCCCAACCCTGGTTAAGGCGCCAAGCGCCCCGTGGCCGCCACCGAAGGCGGGCTGGGGACTGTCTGCGCGCAGCCCCAAGCCTTCCGAGCTGCCGAATGTGCAAAGAGCGGCATTTCGCCAGAGGGGCCTGTGGTGCGCGGCTCCTCGGGGCGCGCGGAGGAGCCAGACCCACGCACGCAGCCCGCGACTTCCGCACCGCATGCAACGGTCAGCAAGCCGCGCACAGCAGGCAGCGCTCGTGCCCAGGGCCACTCTCCCTGCGCGTGCTCCCACGCGCGCCTCGCCAGCCGCGCACGAACAGGCAACGCTCTTGCCCAGGGCCGCTCTCCTGCATGTGCTCCTGCGTACGCTGCAGGGACGGAGGGTCTTTCAAGCGAGCATGGCCTCGCGATGGCTCTGGTGGGTGGGGCCAACTGGCGCCCCTTGCTAGAAGGTATCCTGTGGGCTCTCCCGAGGACCAGCTGCGCTGGTGGTGCAAGAAGTGCCCCGAGACCCTCGTGCAGCAGGTTTGGCTCTGCGAGGCCTCCAGGAAGCCGGCGCCTCCTCAGAACCCCCCCCCGACGGGTCGTTCAGGAGGGAGCCCGCCGCCGTGGGCCCGCGCCACGCCGCCCACGCCCCGCGCGCCGGGTGCCCCGAGAGCCCCCCGCCCCCGCCCCAGGCCTGCACCAGCTGGCGGCCCTGCCGAGCGAGGCACCCGGGCCCGTGGGGCGGAGGGCGCTGAGAGGGACGGGGTCCTTCCGTCGGCGGCGAGCCCGGGGGGGAAGGGAGAAGGGGCGGACCTTGTCAGAAGGCTCGGAGGTCCCCATGCCTTCTGAGGAGTGTCCGAAGCCTTCCCCGAAGACGCAGAACACTCTTCAGAAGGCGTGGGGGCTTCTGAGAAGTCCCGCCGCCTTCTGAAAAGGCCTTCTCCTTCTCACTGCCCCCCCTCGCTCGCCGCCGAGATGCAGTCGTCTGTTATGCCCGTGGTAGCTCCACGCATCATCCTAGCACGGCTGTCGTAAGCCATGCCAACGTGGCGTACGTATTGTGGAGTTGCTAGAAAGGTTTCGATGCGTTCGATGCTTACGGCAGGTTGATTAAGTAGTTGCTATTGGACCTAGACCTAGGGCGGCGTCAGTATCGTTTCACCGATCCCTCTGCCCGTCCCACCATCCCACCACCCCAGTTGGGGGTATACCCCTCGAAACAAAAAGGGGACAGCCTATATCCCCATCTAGGGGGGCAGATCGGCCAGTGGGCCCTGGCCACGCTAGTGGGTAATCCAAAGATTATAGGGATCGGTTAAACGATGCTCACGGTGTGGGGTGGGGGGGGGGGGGGGCGCATCCGGGCTCCGTGGGAACAAATCACGGTGGGAGGTCTTGTGGACGATTTTCGAGCTCGGGCGCCCTCACTGCGCCTTGGGGCCGTCGAAGGACGACTCGGGACGAGAAGCCGGTGCCCGGGAAGGGGAGAGCCACGGTGCGGACACAGACGCGACATCGGAGGTCTAGGGTCCATCCCTGAACGCTTCCATCTTTTGTGGAAGTTCAACTTCCACTTTTCCCAGCTTCTTTGCAGCAGAATAGGTATCTTTATTGCGAGACACCTTCTGTGGCGTTTCCGTCGCTGTTGCTAGGAAGGCTCGGGTGAGTGGGAAGGGAGGGAGGAAGGGAGTCTGGAAGTTTTTTCATGTTCGTGTCGCCTCTATGCCTCCGGGGCGCTGAGGAGGGGAGGAGGAGACCAAGGAGAAGGAGGAGGAGGATGAAGAGGCGGTTCGAGCATCGAGGATCGCGGCTTGTATCTGAACTGTATCGTTCATTGGCGCGCCGTTCTTGTTCATAGACCCTGCAATACGTTGCAGCGTGCCCTCAATTTTGTTGCCTGCTGCCTCTGCCGGAAGCCTCAAGCAAGTTCAGATTGCCGTCCCGGGATGTTGCTGGCCTCTCCGAGAACGGCCAGCATGCCAGACATCTGCAAAGCTCTATCCTTGGAGGGCGCCAAGCGGCGCGATGCGTCGTCCCCGCTGGTGGTCCCGGCGGGCCCCGAACAGGAACCCAAGGCCGCATATGATTGCATGCTCGCGGCTCGACCTTCCAACAATCCGATGGGACCCCTGTCGCTTCCACTGGCATCTGCACCACTCTTCGCCGCGCGCCCCCGGCGCGGAGCTGCACCCGCAGCTCCGCGGGCCGTCGCGCGTGCTCGCGCGGGGGCGCGGCCCTGCGTGGATTCGGCCTTCCGCCTCTTGGCGCGCGCGGCGTGCGCCCCTGGAGCCTTCGCCGGCCCGGGCCGGTGAGCTGAGAGGTTCTGTTGCGCTTGGTTGCGGCAGTCGTAGGATCTCGCACGGTCGCGGGTCTGGGCTGCGCCCTTTGCGTAGTTCCCGCACTCGGTTGGCTGTCCGCGGGCCGTTCGGGAGGTCTCGCAGTGGGGCTTACCGTCGGGTCTCTCATTGGGGCCTGTTGCGCGGCTTGTCGTGCGCTTGCTGGCTCTATCAAGGCCCCTGTTGGATTTATCAGGTGGTTGCGTAATTTTGGAGGCTCCCTAAGGTGTTTCGGCGAAGTCTTGGACAGTTATGAGTCTTACTGAGCGCTCGGCAATGTGTCGCGGTACATTTCTTTCGACGTTAGGCCCACCCGCAGCCCCTGGTCCCCCAGACTGCGCCAATGGCGCGTTGAGGGTTTCACTCCGGCGGCTTGCTTTTTGCCTCAATTGTCGTTCGGCGCCATGCTATGCGGGCTCTTCAGACCGCAGGTTCGCTAGATTCACGCGGTTAGCGTCGCGTCGCGCAGATGTCGGCTTCACGTTGGAGAACCATTTTGCAGGCGAGAGGGCTACCAAATCAAAACCTACAGGCCGACTAAAGAAAATTTATCCGCTCTAAAGAAGTGGGTCAAATGGCCGGTATGGCAGTTCTGTCGTCGCCGTCGCCGCCCCGTCGCCGCCTCGTCGCCACCCGTCGTCTGGGCCAGTTGGATGGTCTGGCTGCTATGTCGTCGCCGTCGGTGCCAAGCCGGCGCCTCGTCGCCGCCCGTCGTAAGGGCCGGTTGGCAGGTCTGACGGCTATGTCGTCGCCGTCGCCGCCCCGTCGCCGCCTCGTCGCCGCCCAGTCGCCGCCTCGTCGCCGCCCGTCGCCGCCGATTGATTGCGCCGCATAACTTGCACGGAACATCGCGCCAGCCCCAGCATAAACTCTTCCGCAAAAAGTATTAGGATCTACCCCACAGGTTTGATTGCTCCCCATTTCGTGTTGCAATTTGCACATGATTCCCCGCAGCTTCTGCAAAACAACGTATTCGCACGCATTTCCTTATCAAGCGTTTTTTTTCTCAATAGACCCTTGCAGCATATCGGACGAAGTGCACGCGCGATCGCGTCGTCGCGGGCGCATGCCGAAACCATTACAAAACCCTCGCTGTCGTAACGATTTCAAAACCGAATGTTCCGAACACGTACTATAAAAACATGGTCTTGCAACATCAGTGTTCACAAATGCCTGCGCCCGCGCTTCTGTGAATTCTTCACAAAACCACAAGTTCATCAACATGTTCATTCAATTCTGCCAAGCGGGCCTCTCGCGCCGCATGCCGACGTCATTCGAACGCCCTTGCGCGCGTGCTGGGGGGGCACGATCCGTGTCACATAACACCATGCGGGCCACTCGCGCGCCGGTGGCGCGCATTTCGATCTCCTTCCCAAACCTTCATCATCGACGATCAACTCGAAGACGCCGTCATTGTCGTCGGCTTGGTCAGCATCGGCACCGTCAGTGGCCTTGCCGCCGTCGTTGTCATCATTGTCACCAGCATCGCTACCATCACCCTCGCATCTACCGTTGTCGACGTTGCCATGAAACCGCGCCCGCCCAAGTCGCCCAGTCGCACCGACTTGCCCGCTGGGAAGTGCCCGTCCGTCAGCGCCACCGCGGCCGCGTCGGTCGCGCCAAACTAGCTGGCCGCTTCGCGCGCGAGCATGCGCGGGCGAGCGCGGCCGCAGAGATGCACCAGCCAATATTAAACACTCATCGCAATCGCCGCTGTTTGGGCGTATGTAAACCTAGTTGCGAGTGGGTAGGTGGGGTGATTGCGTGAACACGGGAGTTGGCAATTCATGGCGGACAACAATATAAGCGCATCACATAGATTGCACATCCAATAATGGATCAACACGTATATTGCACCACATGGATCGCACAACGCAGATTGCGCAACCATATATATATATATTGCACACCTCATGTTGAGCAGCATATGTTGTACAGCATCGATTGCGCTGCATAGGTCGCACCGCATAGAGAACACATATTGAGTCACCTGGACTGCACAACATATCTTGCAACACATACGTTACCAGAAACACACTGCTTGGGGGTCCACGCTGGCTCACTGTTACGCAGAAGTTTGGGGCAACGGTTTGGCGTCTGAAGGTTTTCATACGTTTCCAGTTACCTCTCCAGGGCCTCCCGCGGATGTCCGACACTTCTGAGGACTTCCAGAGGAGTGTGGCGAGGAGAACCACCGCCACCCTACTGGGAGCTCAGTAAACGAGTACGCGTGGACTTTGTTCGATGCAGGGGAACTAACATTTCCCTGGACTTCAACCATCTGGCGTGAAAGGTGCGGTTGCTTGGCCACGCACCTGCGCGTTACCAGAGGTCCCGTTAGTTTTCTTCCACACGCTACCGCGCTTTATCAAGTTCGCCATCATGGTGCCATATGGTATATGTGTTGTTTTCTTCCTTGCTTTCCTCCTCCTCCTCCTTCTCCCTTTTATTTCTTTCCTCGTGTCATTCCCCTCCTATTGCACCTCCTCTTCCGCAGCGGAGGAGAAGGAGGAGGAGGAGGAAGAGGCCGTGGTTCTTGGCCCCATGGATGCTCTCGGGCGCCAGTAGGCCGATCACTTTCTTCGCGCGGCTGGGATACAGGCGGAATGTTGCGATGCGGGGCATGGGGGGGGGGGGTAAGCCCCTCCCCGAAGAGGAAGAAGGGCGGTTTGGAGAGTTGATTCTCAAAGCCAACTGCGCCCAGGGAGCTGGTGGGATGTACGGGACTTCCTGGGGGCGCAGGAGTCGTGAGGTGCCCCAGGGTTCGGCGACCAGGGGCCTTCTTGGAAGGCCTCGAGGGGGACTCAGGAGGGACGGGATACGTTGACTCTAGCCAACGTGTCGCCGCGCCGTTTGTTCTCGACGCGCCACGTTGCACGACGCCGACGCCACGGCAATCCCACGGCACGCCCTGCGTCCCGCGCCCCAAGTCGGCGAAGCCAGCACCGCGGCAGACTCATGGCGAATTCACCGCGCCCGAGGCAGCGTTTGCCCTGGTGCCCAAGGCGCCCTCCCCCAGACGGAAGGCCGCGCGTCGGAACAGACGGTGCGGTGACATGTCGTTGGTGCACCACCACAGCAACACCGAGTCCAATGCTGCGACGTGGCTGCTCCCAGCCTGGAGGCCTTGCGGGGTGGGGCCAAAAGAGTCTTCGGAATTAAGCCTCAATGGCCCGTACCGCGGAGCTGCACTTCAGCCGCGCACCCGGCATGAGTGCGAGACCTTGCGGCGCAAGAGGTAATAATGATAATGATTTGTTCCAGGATTTTCCAGGTTTCCGGGATGTCCCATACTTTCAAATGCTCCGCACCAGTTGCGCCGTTAGATACTCTGGAAATCCTGGAACGCATCCTGAGCCAATCTTATCATGACATCACTCACGCCCTACTGGAACCCGACAGACAGTCGGCCAATCACGAGAATAAGATATGAATGTTCGTAGAAGTTCCGAGCTTCGAGATTACATGGGTGATATCGTGATCGGCGTTTTGGCGCAACGCCCCGATTTCGGCCAGATCCGCCCCGCAGGGGCCCAACACATTCGAATTCTCCGCTGTCGCCGCTGCGGAGAGCGCTGACGCCGAACACGCCTTCCCGCGTGTACACGCAACCAGAAACAGTGCCTCGTCAAGCCGGCGGCATCGCGGTAGGGCTGCCTATCGATTCCCCAGCGTCGTTGTTGCCAGCGGCCTCGCTCCCCACGTGGTGGTGCCATGGTGATCGTTTTCTTATTCACTGTTTTGCCGATCGGCACGGGCCCTCGCACCCCCTTCCCCCCCCCCCCCCGTGGAGTAGGTCTTGGCTGTTTGTGGCGCCTGTTTCGAGCCGGTGGAGTCTCCCCCCATAGGACGCACTGCTGCAAACAGTCGCACGAAGCAGAGGTCCAGAGCCAGACCCCCCTCCCCCCCGTTCCCCCTGATGCCGAAGCGCCGAATAAGAAAACGATGACATGGAGGGGGAAAAGGAGCAGTGCTTCGTCCTCTCTGGTCGCTTCCCCCTTTTCGCGCCCGGCGGCGGCTCCGAAGGCGCCCGGTGAGCCGATTCGCCCCCCCTCTCCCTTGCCTCGGAGCTCGCGATGCATCTGGTGACGCGTTCGGCTGCCAATGTGATCTCTGGGCGCTAACAGGAGGCGCGGAGTGGCAGCCCAGGCGTGCGGCGTGGCAGTGACGTTCCAAGAGTGTTTTCGTGACGCTGTCCGTCGCCCCCCCCCTCTCTCGTTTCCGACTCTCTCCCGCTGCTCCCCCAGCAGTGTCAGCAGTGGTGCCCGCGGTCCTGCCCGCTTTCGTCCCAGTCGCTCGCTCGCCCCCGATTGTCCGCCCCGACCTCTCACCGCCTCCCGCCCCTGCTCCTGCTCCTGCTCCTCCTCCTCCTCCTCCTCCTCCTCCTCCTCCTTCTCCTGCTTCTCCTCCTCCTCCTCCTCCTCCTCCTCCTCCTCCTCCTCCTCCTCCGCCTCCTCCTCCTCCTCCTCCCCCCCTCCTCCGCCTCCTCCTCCTCCTCCTCGTCCTCCTCCTACTCCTCCTACTCCATCCGACCACCCCGGCGGCGTCCCCCCCCCCCCCCGAAGAGGTCTCGGAGGACCTGCAGCTGCAGGCGCGGGCGCGGCTGGCGCAGGCCTACGGCGACCTGGGCCACGTGTACGCGAGCACGGGCCGCTACACCAAGGCCACGGGCGGCCGCGGCGGTGCGATGTCGAGGCTCCTCCTCCTCCTCCTCCTCCTCCTCCTCCTCCTCCTCCTCCTCCTCCTCCTCCTGCTTCTCCTCCTCCTCCTCCTCCTCCTCCTCCTCCTCCTCCTCCTCCTCTTTCTCCTCCTCCCCCTCCTCCTCCTCCACCTCCTCTCTCCTCCTCCCTCCTCCTCCTTCGAGGGGCGCGGAAATCGGAGGCGGAGCAGATGCCGACGCGCTATACCCGCCTCTCGTCGCCACGGCTGGATTCTCCTGCTTGGCCAGCACGCACCCCAAGAGAGGCCTGGGGAGGAGCGGTGTCGGTATCTGTTTGCCCCCCCCCCCGGCCCCCGGAGGGGGACCGAGGAGGATCAAGGTGGACCGAGGATGGAGGAGGACCGAGGATTGAGGAACCAACGAGGAGGATCGAGGGGCGTCGAGGTTCGAGGATCGGAGAGGACAGGTGACCGAGGAGGATCGAACAACGAGCGAGGATGATCGAGGAGGCTTCGAGGTTCGAGGATCTGGAAGAACCGATGGGGGACAGGAGGGGCACCGAGTAAGGGGCATACAGGCAAACACCGTTGAAATGGGGAGCACGTCGGGTTTGCAAGGGGACCCTCGATCGCCGTGGGCAGAGCCTTGCAAACAGAGACCTGATTGGTTACAGGAGAAGCCGTGGGACCGCTTCCGGCAGCGGCCAGTCCGCTCGGGCGGACGGCAACGTAGGGGCAAGCAGCGTGGGGGCATTGAGGATTGTAGGGAGGGTGGCCCGAAAGAGGCCCAAGACCGCCACCGCGAGACTGCCCTTCCGCCAGCGAACACCCGCCGCGGGCGTGGAGGGAGAGCGACCTGGGCACAGAGGGCTCAAGCCTTGGGGCGGCTGAGCTCGCTCCACTGTCGCGCAGTGGCGCTGACAAGGGCTCGCTATGATTCCTCCGATGCTCTGGCTCCTGATTCCGATTCGATTCGACTTCGGATTCCGATGCGGGTGCCGATTTCTCAATGGAGATTTACTGGCCTGCCGATTTCCGCCGATTCGACGTCTCCCGGCTCGGCTGCCGATTTCCGCCGATGCGATTCACTTCGGTCGACGACCCGACTTAACGCTTCGATTCTGAGCTCCCCTGACTGCCGCGCCGACGCCGCGGGCACCTCGGGCCCTGTCGGACGCGGCCCTGTTGGACCCCCTGGGCGGTCGCCCAGGGGGCCAGCAGCCAGGTCAACGGAGCCCGAGCCGGCTGCGCGCGGGAGCGGCTCTTCGCCAGCGGGGGCCTTGCGGTGGGAGCAAGCAGGGGGCCCCAGCACTAGGCCAGCGCGCTGGGATTTGGCCGCCGCCCCCCCTGCGGCCGCGCACCGCATGTCGCGCTCCTGTCAGGGGAGCCGGGCGGTGAGCGGGGGGCGCCGGGCGGCGGCCCGTAGTGGCGGGCGGGCGGGCGCAAGGACAGGGGACGGCACGAGGTGCCCCGGGCACTCCCCCTCGTCCGCTTTCTTCTTCTTCTTCTTCTTCTTAGTATTATTCTTCTTCTTATTGTTATTATTATTATTGTTGTTGTTATTGTTTTTCTTTTTCTTATTATTCGTACTATTATTATTGTTGTTTCTTCTTCGTCTTCTTCTTCGGGGTGACAGCGGCAGTTGGCCTTCGGCGAGGCCCCTCGTCGCCACGGCGGGGCGCAGCTTGGAAAGTTGATGCGCTGAGGCCACCGCAGGGGCCCAGGGACCGATTTTCAGCCGCCGTTGGCTCAGCTCGCCCTGCTCCGACTCGGGCGTGTATAGATCCGTCAGGGCCGCACCGCACGCTGCACCTGCCAGGGGACGCAGCTGCTGCAGGGCCGCCCCCGAGCTCGCCCCGTGCTCGAGGCGGCCTCGCGCGGCACGCCATCCCCTGGCATCTGGGCGACCGCGACCGAGGGCGAGGCACTGCGACGGATCCGCGGCCAGGTCCCCAGGCCCCACCTCTCCGCAGCGTCTCCCGAGCCAGGCCGCTCTGCTCAAGCAGTGGCGAAGCGTCCCGGCGTGCCTATAGTCCTACCAAGCAATGATCTAAGAACTTTTTGTGATTTCCAGGAAATGTTCTTAGAACATTTCTGGTGGAGTCTGTCTTGTTTTATCACATCGGGCTTATGTTCTAAGAACATTGTTTTTGTTCTTAGAACATGTCTGGGTTCTAAGAACATTTCGTGGTAGGACTACAGGAATGCCGGGACGGTCGGTCCCTGCTCAATCTGCGAGGGCCCCCCGGGAGGCGGCCCGAGCCTGGGCGCGGACGCCTGGCGTGGCAAACAAAGAGCGCGGCGCCAGGACCTCAGGGGCAGGGCCTCGCCCGCCAGCGGCCTCCGCCCCTCTCGAGAGCGAGGGGCCCGCGCCGCCGCCAGGCGATGACGCACGCCAAGCAGGGCATCGAGCTCTTCAACGCCGGGTGCTCGTTGCGCGGGTGCCCCGCGCCGCCGGACTTCACGCGCCTGCCGTGCGCTCGTGCCGATGGTTTCGCAATGTCAAGGGCATGTTTGGAGTGTCTTTAATTTTTCGTTTAGAATCCCCCTGTAGGAGGACATGCCCGACCTAACCCCAGCGGGTCGGGATCGTCGGGCCCTTGCGTGCACGCGGCAGCTCCCCCAACCCACCCCGATCCCCACAACTGGCGCTTCCTGGGCGTTTTTTAGACAGCCCTGCACATGTACGATCCCTTCCTCGGGTGCGTTTGCTGACAGGCTTCGCTTCGTGGGGGTGCTTATCATGAGGGTGGCGGTTCTGCCCCCTACCCTCTTCTTCCTTCTTCCATTCCCCTTCGCTTCCACAGCATCCCCCGCTCCTCCCCGTTCATCCTTCCCCCTCCCCTCCCTGTGTCCCCCCCCCTTCCTTACCCCGTTCCCCCCTTCCCTCCCCCCCATTTCTACTCTCCCCCACGCCCCCTGCTCGACACGGCGACACAAGAACCGTCACTTCGTACACCAAGTAAGGCGCAGAGAGCGACAGTGGCAAGCACGAAGGGAACCTGACAGAAGGCAGAGGGGGGGGGGAGCGCAGCCAAGCATCCAAGTTCTCACACACCCATGCCGTAGCTCCCCTCCGCTGTCCTCCCCCACCACGGGTTCGGGGCCTGACTTCTGGCAGCACTTCCGCGGACCGCGCCTGCCACCCACGACGGGTTCACGGGGCGGGCTCTATGGCCAAGTTCTGTCTCCATGAAAGGGAAGGGTCCTAAACGGGACCCCACGCAGGGCTTCCGCAAGTGCCCATTCTCTATCCTTGCCTGTCCCGGAGCCCCTGGAGGGCCCCGGGACCCACAAAACATAACATGCAGGACCCCCGTCTTCCAGTGCCCGTTTCTTTCGCGCTGTTTCCGCCGACAGCGTGCCGGAGAAAGCCGGCGGCGTGAGCGAGGTGGTCGGTCGAGGGAAGCAGCACTTCAATACGGCAGGGGTGTTCTCGGTGGGGCCCGTACGCGCCGTCGGCCCCTCTCGCCTCCCCGCACCTGTGGCGTGCCCCCCGCCACCCCGTCCCGGACCTCTCGCTGCCGTCCTGGGGACGGGCGCTTCGACCTGGGGGCTGCTTTGGTGGCCCCAGGCTTGGGCAAGAACAGGACGGCGTGATTTGTCCCGGAACGCCAGAGGCTTGTCTGCACCTCCTCCTCCTCCTCCTCCTCCTCCTCCTCCTCCTCCTCCTCTTTCTGCCCCATCCTTCGTGGGCGGCGCGTTGCGGCAGCGGGCCGGGGCTTGAGGCCAGGGGGCCATGGATGGCCATGAGAAGGAAGGAGAGAGCAAAAGGGAAGAAGGGAAAAAGAGATGATGAAAGAGAGAGAGAGAGAGAGCAAGAAAGCGGAGGGAGGGATGGGAAAAGGGGGGGGGGAAAGGATACCAGGTGGAAGACAAGCCAGGTGTGCGCGCGCCTTGCACGCCAGCCAATTCGCCTTTCGGTTGCCCCAAATAGCCAGGAGCGGACTACCACTGCCTCGCCGCCGACGAAAAAAGTGCGCGCGCCATATCTGACACTCGACCCTTCCCCCACCAATCCCTGTCCATACGTTTTAAATCAACAGATTTCCTAGCAGACGTGGGTCTCCCAAATGACCCATAATGACCCCATGGCGTGGTGCGCAACAAAAAAGATGCGTACATCGGTGGAGAGGAGGAGGAGGTGGCGGATGAGCAGGAGGAGGTGGCGGAGGAGGAGGAGGAGGAGGAGGAGGAGGAGGACCACCACGTCAACAGCACTGCCGGTCAGAAGGATGTCGCTCATTCGTCGTAGCCGCAAGTGAGGCTCTGCATTTG
>CAUYUJ010014284.1:213148-225648 GCA_963575745.1 Prorocentrum cordatum
GGGTTAGGGGAGGGGGGGGTTTTGCCGGGGGAGAGGGTGGGGTGTGGGGGGGGGTCCAGCAGGGGGGGGGGGATTTTCGGAGGGGGGGGGGAACCCCGGGCTCCGGAGGAAAAGGTTGGCAATTTTCCAAAGTAAAGCGGCGGTGGATCACGTCATCTCTCCTACTACTATAACTAACTACCTACTACTAACTACTACTACTACTACTACTACTACTACTACTACTACTACTAACTACACTACTACTACTACTACGACGACGACGACGACGACGACGACGACGACGACGACGACGACGACGACGACGACGACGACGACGACGACGACGACGACGACGACTTACACTACTACTACTACTACTACTACTACTACTACTACTACTACTACTACTACTACTACTACTACTACTACTACTACTACTACTACTACTACTACTTGTACTGCTACTAGTATCATGACGACTGCTACGACAACGACTACGACTACGACGAGTATTGTACTACCTGTCAGTACCACTACAACGCGCACCAACTGATCCAGTCCCTGGTGACTGTTTCGAGGAAGCCAACGGCTGCATATAAGCCTACCAGTTTGTTGTTTTTTTCAGACCTTTTCTAGGAAGACCCCGTTCGAAACGTTCACCATAGTCACGCCCGCAAGCTAGAGCATTCCCCAGTGCCGCAGAAGAATGAACCAGTTCACTTAGCTATGGACCAGTCCACTGGGGTATGGATTTGAACCACGAGCAAGAGGAGGAGGAAGAGGAGAAGGAGGAGGCATGTTGGGCCTTGCTGGCCCTGGCGGCGGACCCGCCGCCGTCTTGCTCCCGCCGGCCGTCTGCCGTGGGCGAGAGTGCGCCGAAGGCACAGTCTTCAGGCTGGATATGCAGTTTGTTTCTTCTTTTTCTGCCGTGCGAATCGTGGGCGCATATGGATTGATTTCGACTGAGAGCCAGAGGAAGACCACGTCCAGCGGCATGGGCTGGCAGTGCAAACGCTTGCCAGAAAGCACCGTCGTGTGCCAGAACTGGGGGCGCTGAGGCGCCACCGCGCCACCCGTCTCGGGAAGGCCGTCGGGCTGCTGGAGCGCTTCGTACCTTCTTTGTCAGTTACCCGGTCGCCACGAGGAGGGGGAGGAGGAGGAGGAGGAGGAGGAGGAGGAGAAGGAGGAGGAGGAGGAGGAGAAGCAGGAGGAGTAGGAGGAGGAGGAGGAGGGGGAGGAGGAGGAGGAGGAAGAGGAGGAGGAGGAAAAGGAGGAGGAGGAGGAGGGGAGGAGGAGAAAAGAAGAGGAGGAGGGTGAGGAGGAGGAGGAGGAGGAGCTGAAAGCGAGCTGGGCGCGGCGCTCGCTTCGGGCGCCCGCGCGGCCAGGCCGCGCCTGCCCCGGGCCGCCCCGGCGCCGCGGCGGGTGGCCTCGAGGACGTCGCCGTCGTCGACCTGGGTCATTTCCAGGGCCAGGGCCAACGCCAGGGTGGTATTTACGTAGGCTTCAGTCGGGCAAGCCCCTTTACAGGAGGAGAATTCAAGAATAGTCTCAACATAGTCTGGTGGCGACGTTCCGATTTTTTGACTACGTTTAAATATTTGGTTGTCTGTTTTCCCAAATCCGCCATTAGGAGGGCATGCCCGACCTAAACGTAGGCCCAGGGGGGAGTCCAGGCTCGATGTTTTCGGTCGCTCTCTCCGGATCTCGGCGGCTTTACCAGCCTCAGGGTAGGCCCAGCTGGGGGAGGCGGGCGCAGTTTTGAGGCGCTGAGGTTTTCGGACATTCACGTCGATTCGCGGTGTCTTCCCAGCCTCGGGATGCCTTCCAGCAGTTGCGCCTCGTCGAGAGCCTCATGGAGGTACCCAGATCGTCCCGAAGGGGCGCCGGAGGCCCGAGTTATGACCCGAAGCCCACCAGGGGATGCGTACGTCGGCTCTGGGGGTTGCATCGACCTCCAATCGCCCACTCATCGCCGACAGAGGCTCGATAGTCCACCCCGCCCAGGGAGGTCCAGTTTCGCTATCGGGGCATATCGCCGATCTGTCGGCGATGCATCGCCGATTCCAGGCCGATGCTTCCCCCTCCTGAGCCAGTCCCGCCCGATCGTTGCTCATCAGCCTAGGGGGAGTTATCGCTTTATCGTGGGAAGTGGAGGGTCTAGGAGGAGGTGGGACCGAGGATCGAGGAGGTTCTGGACGTTGCTGGGCGCCCCTGGAGGTCCTGCAGGGGTGCGCCGCACCCAGACGTTGCAGCACGAGGTCGCGAAGGGTGGCCGGCCTCCTCTGCGCCTCCGGGCCCCGTAGGAGGGCCGTCTCTTGTCGGCCCTCGGGACAAGACGCCAGCCCCAGGGAGAGGGTCGCGGCCCCCACGGGGCCCCCACGCCACAAGCAGCACGGCGACGTCGGAGGAGAAGGAGGCCATCCGCCGCCGCCGTCCTTCAGCCACGCGCAGAGGGGGGGGTGGGGGGAGGGCGGAGGGCATCTTCGAAGGCACCCCTGCTTCTCAGAAGGCGCGGGTCACATCTACGGATGTAAGGCACCGCCTTCTGAGGCCCTGGAGGGCTCGAGCCCGGGCGCGCGCACCGGCCCGGTGTCGGCCCGCGAGGGCCCTGCCCCCAGAGAAGCGAGGGCCCAGGCTTCCTTCGGCGCCACCCCAACAAACTTGTACCGGGCCGGACGAAAGGGGGGAGTTGGGAAAGGGGGGGGTACGAAATTTGCTGCATGCAGCTGGTTTCGGCCTCACCGAGGGGCCCATTCCTCGATACATAGCCGCCTCCGGCGCCGGGAGGCGCCAGGAAAATCTTCTCAAACCCCCCCCTTTGTTATCCCCCCTCGCCCGAGCCGATTTTGTTATATGTGCGTCGCGCCCCCAGGGGCGACGCGCGCACCGAGAAATCTTTTAGTATATGCGTCGTGGCGGGCGCTTTCTGGCCACGCCGCTCGGGAAACGATGTGCTACAAGATGGGTATACTACATGATCGGGGCGGACGCTCGGCGCCTCCGAGGAGGACGTCTAGTATTAGTATGTCTCTGTGCGTCCCACTCCTTGTGGCAGTCACGACGGCTGTTTTTGCCAATCTTCGGCCTCCGGAGGTCCTCACCAGGCCCCAGGGCCGTCGACTCGGGATGGCAGGCGAGTCCTCGGGAAGGGGCTCAGGCTGGAGACCCAGACCCCCGACACCATGATTTGTTCAAAACGTGGGCCCCCGGAGATCTCGTTCCATTTCCCAGGACCGGTTTTTCATCCTGGGCAATATTGTTGACGGTCCTGGGGCCTGGCGAGGGTGCCCAGGGGCAGCGCGAAAATTGCAAAAACCAGAAAAATAGCTTGCGTCGTGATCCTTTCACGACGCGAGGGGGTCTGGGTCTGGACCCATCCTGAGGAGGAGCCTCTGACTCACAACGACGGCGACAGCGGCGGCGGCGAGCATGGGACGAAGACGACGAGGCCGACGATCAGGACGGCGGCGGCGATGACGGCGACGACGACGGCGCATACCACCACCACGCCGTCGACGACACTGGCGTCGGCTTCGGCGGCGACGGTGACGACGGCGACGGCCGCGGCGACGACGACGATGACGACGGCGACGACGCCCACGGCGGCGTCGACGACGACAGTGACGGCGGCGTCGGCGGCGGCGACGACGGAGGGGGGCCCGCCCCCCCGCCCGCGGGGGTCCGCGGAGGACGCGGCGCTGCTCCGGGGCCTCACCGCCGCGGGGCCCGCCGAGGACGGCGGCGGCCCCTCTGCGCGCGGCGGCCGCCGCAGTGCGCACCCCCCTCGGGCCCGCACTCGGGCTCGAGCTCGGGCTGGGGCTCGAGCTCGGGCTCGGCTGCGGGGCGCGGGCCTGGGCTGGGGCTCGGGCTCTGGGCTCGGGCTCTGGGCTCGGGCGTGGACTCGTCGTGGCCGTCGTCGTCGTCGTCGTCGTCGTCGTCGTCGTCGTCGTGTCGCCGTCGTCGTCGTCGTTGTCGTCGTCGTCGGCCTCGTCGTCGTCGCCGTCGTTCGTCGTCGTTGTCGTCGGCATCGTCGGCGTCGTCGTCGTCATCGTCGGCGTCGGTGCCGGCGCCGCCGCTGTGGTCGCGGTTGCCGCCCGTACGGCCGTCCTCGCCGACGTGCAGTCAAGACGCTGAGGTTAGGTCCGCCCCAGAAGCCCTCGCGTCGTGCAAGAACACAGATTGAGAATTGTTGGCAGGTTTCGGCCTCTGGTCCCTTGCCAGGCCCTGGGACCGTCAGACAGCGATTCGGGATGGGGAAATCCGCTGTTCTCCGACGCCCTTGCGTTGATCATTTCTCTCCGACCATGCCCCGCAGAGGAACCTATCGGTGCCCACTCGCAGGGCTCAGGCATCAGAGCGCCCAGGGCAGGAGTGCAACGTCAGAGCCCCATGTCCTGGAGGAGCGCCTGCGCGTGCGCCGTTTGGCTATTTCCCACTCTTCTGCTCCTCCGCTTCCTGGTCCTCTCTACCCATCCCTCCCGTCAGTCGCCGCACACTTTTCGAGCACTGTCTCTCCTCCGCTGCGCTGGTGGGCCGAGCTCGGCGCAGCACAGCTACCCTATAATTCTTCGGGGTCCAGCCAGGAACATGCATGTCCATAACTGAAGTTAGCGTTGCCCAGGCACGCTGGCTTTGATTCCAGGAGCCATGATTTCAGAAACCACAGATGCACACCACCACCATCCCTGGCCAGGGCCGTGTGGTGCGCTGGGATGGTGTAGACTTAAAAACCGGCGTGAGGACGGGCCCAATTGCATCGTTCGGTTCTGGCCATCCTTCGCACATCTGGGCGCGCGCATGCTTGGCTTTCGCGTCTTTCAAAGGGCGTTACATCCTTAGGGTGGCCATGGCCAGGAGTTGCTGTGGTGGTGTATTCGCTGCCATCTGAGCTGTGGCAGGAGCAGTAGCAGCATGCCACGCAGGCATTGCAAGTCTCCAGCGCGGGCTTATTTCCCTAAGATCTGCTCGATCATCCCACCTTGTTGACCCGACGCAGCCTGCGCCCTCCATGCAAGAGAACCCACCTGGGGTTGTCAGATGTGGGATCCTTGGCGGTCGCGTCAAAGGCGTGCATATCGGCTCAGGGTGTGCCTCCAGCACTCTTATCCCACGACTACTGTTCATTGCTCCTGGAATGCCAACACTTTCCCCAGCGAAGACCCCTAATAGCAGCAAAGGTGAGGAGGCGGGTCGAGGAGTGAGAGGTCGGCTGGTGAAAACGTGCATTCCTATATTTTCCTTTCGACGCGTTGACGTGACAGAGGTGAGAGCACGGTCATGTGCACGGCAGTGCGTATTCCATCAAGTAACCGTGGCCGCGTGACAAGGTGCACCGTTGTGAATTTGTTTTGCCAGGAGCCGTGGCCGTGTGACAGCGGCGAGAGCACGGCCATGTGCACCGTAGGTTTCGTCTCGACGAGGGATCGTGGCCGTGCGACAGGGGAGGGACCACATCCTTCACAATGGATCGCGGCACTGTGGCAGCGGGGAGAGCACGGCCACGTGCGCCGTAGCGTATATTCATTTCAAAAGAGGACCGCAGCCGTCTGGAACAAAAATGGAGCAGGCATCGAGGTGCGAGCACGATACCATGCTAAAGTGGAAGGAGATCTCGGGCGAAACGGCTGCTGGCACCAGCGTTCTCGGGCACCCGTCTCCCCTGTGGGACTTTCATTTTTTTGCGAACCGCGATTCGTGAAATTGTTTGCACTTTTGGGGACTGTGCCACGGCACTGTGCAGCTTGCGTCTGGCTCGCTTGCGGGGGGGACCTGGTGCTCGGCAACACCAGCATTTAAAAAGGCTATTCTGGCCAAGGGTATCCCCAGATAAAGCGCTTCGATTTGCCATCTGGCACATCCAATGTCCGGCACGGTCCTGCAAAAGGTTTGACCGGAAGGCATTGCCACCAGCACAAACACGGACGACCTCAGTACATTGAAGGTGTTGCCGCTTGCACCTTTGGCGTATGTCCATGCAAGATCTCCTTGCGGATTCTCATCTTGTTGGACATTGGTGTTCCCTCTGCGAGGTCACCAAACAAAAGTAGCGCTTCCTTGAGGTGGGAGTCGCCCTGTTATTCGTGACTCGGGCTTGCGCCAAGGATGTTTTTTTGTCGCAGCTCTTGTTCGCGACCGCAATGGCCCTCCTACTTCGGGTGCTGTCCTCCAGACTCGGGCCTGCGGTGACGAGTCGTTTTCTTGTGGACGACGTTGCCGTCGTCTTGACCGATGCCGAGACACAGTTTTCCGTCTTGGAGAAGGCGCTCCGCGAGTTCGGCTAGTGGTCTGGTATGGAAGTGGCCCTGCCGAAGACAGTCGGCATCCCGCTCTGGGGTGGCTCGCTGGAAGAGGCGGCGGCCGCGATTTCCTTGGCGTTTCCTGCCTGGGCCAGATTGCCGCTGAGACGGGTCGCCGTATATCTCGGATGCGTCGTTGGGCCGGGCAAAGAGGACGCCATGTGGAACGCATCGTGGGCAAATTCCAAGAGCGCGTCGGGGGCCGGCGATGGAACGAATTTGGGTTGCTGTTCGCTACGTACGCGTGCAACATCTACGCTTTGCCCATCGTTTCATTCTTCATTCCTCGTGCACGTCTCGGCGCCCACAGCTGACGCGCTCGCAGCGGAGTCTTGGGCTCTGCTAGGAGCCGCACCAAAGCTGAGTAACTGGGTAGTCCAAGAGGACCTATGGGGCCTGAAGAGGCACCATGGGCTGCCACGATCTTTCAGCTCCCTGCAAGATCGAGCGAGGGCCGTGTAACTCAGGGCCTTCCACTGACACTTCGACGCCAGGGGAGCTGCGACAGGAAGAGAAAGGAGCACAGCGCCGCGCCCTGGCTGCAAGCGCACGGTTCCCAGAACGACTCCTTTTCTAGCCGAAATGGATTTCGGCCTCCATTCCAGCGGTGATGTGTCGGAACACTTCCGAGCTCGTGGCCCATGGCATCTCGTCCGCCAGAATCGAGGAAATTGCTGCGAGGAGTGGGAGGACAGTCCACGCGATCGCGCGGGAGATTCCTCCCGCGCGGGCCAGGGGACATCCGTACTTCCGGATCCGCCACAAATACAAAAGGTGGACGTTGCCTGGCCTGCCACGGGAGGGGGCGACCCGCTTTGAGCGCAAGAAAACGTTTATTGTAGTGGCCTTCGGCCAGGGGCGCTCCGACTGATGTGATCCTTCTTCGCCCTCGTCCCTCCTCTCTTTTTCCCTCCCCTCCTCTCACTCAGCATTTATCGAAGACGCCTACGGCGAATCACCGCCGCCCCCTGCCTTTTTGGAAACGCCGATGTGGCCGAAAGTTGGACTAGAGCTTGGCCAAGCTATCGGACCATGAGTTCCCCGAGTCGGTTTGGAAAGCTTTCGGGGAACACATGGGAGAGAATGATTATGAACAGGAAGAGGAAGAGGAAGAAATAGAGTAGGAGGATGAGGGTTGTTAGGAGTCTCTTGGGGCACCCTTGGGGTCTGTTGGGGGCCTCCTCTTGGGCCTCTCCTTGGGGGGGGCCTTTGGGGGCTTCCTGGGGGTCTCTTTGGCCGTCTTAGGGCGTTCCTGGTCCGTCTGACGCCGTCTGGAGCCGTCTTGGGGGCCTCTCTGGGCCGTCTTGGGGCCCTCTTGGGGCGCTTCAGGGCCGTCTTGGAGGCCATGTTGGGCGTCTTGGAGGCCTCTTGGGCCGTCTTGGGGCGCTCTTGGGGCCGTCTTGGGGGGCCCTTGGGCCGTCATAGGGCCTTCTTGGAGGCCTCTTGGGCGATCTTGGGGGCCTCTTGGGCCGTCGGAAGGCCGAAAAGAAGAAAACGCAAAAAACCTTCAAAAACCTAAGGAAAACCAATGATTTTGGCCTCTTCGGGCTCTCCTGGAGAACGTCTTGGAGGCCTCTTGGGCCATCTTGGAGGCATCTTGGGGCCATCTTGGCCGTCTTGGAGGGCATCTTGGGCCGTCTTGGAGGCATCTTGGAGCCATCTTACCCGTCTTGGAGGCCATCTTGGCCGTCTGGGAGGCATCTTGGAGGCCATCTTGGGCCATCTTGGCCGTCTTGGAGGCCATCTTGGGCCAAGTTGGGGCAACAAAGGCATTGACAGACGGATTTTGGGAAAATTACGGGTGGCCGGCGGGACGGGCCGAAGCCCACTGGGGAGTTCTTTTAGAAAAAGAACCAAAACCAAAACCTGAAACATCCAGCACGCCGTGCACCCCTGCAAGCAGGGGGCGGCGGATCCAGTGGCCGTCGGCCTATCCCGCCACCGTGCGTGGGTGGTGGGTCAGAGGCCTCATGGATGCTGGTTGGGATCTCGTGGTTGGCTGGGACTTCTGGGGGCCTCTTGGGCGCCTCTTGGGGCTTCTTGGGGGCCTCTTGGGCCTCTTGGGGCCACTAGAGGGCCTCTTGGGGGTCTCTTGGGAGCGTCTTGGGGCTTCTTGGGGGCCTCTTCTGCGCCCCTTGGGGCCTCTTGGAGGCCTCCTCGGAGCCTCTTGGTGCGGGAGGGGTGGTACTCCAGTTCGGAACCTCCTCGGAGGCCACGATCCTTGTGAGGGGTGTCAAAAAACGCATCCGCCGGAAACTCGCACCCCCCTCCCCCCACCCCCCCTTCCCCGGCAGAGCCCCCCCCGGCAACCCCCCCAGAGGCTGAGGCTCAGCCTCGACGATCGCGCGGGAGATTCCTCCCGCGCGGGCCAGGGGACATCCGTACTTCCGGATCCGCCACAAATACAAAAGGTGGACGTTGCCTGGCCTGCCACGGGAGGGGGGCGACCCGCTTTGAGCGCAAGAAAACGTTTATATGCCAATTCCTATTTATATTTCCATTGAATCGCCTTGCTCATTCCGCGGGCCCATATTACGCGCCGTTGTCGACTGACCGAGTGGCCTTTCGCGGTGCGGAGCTGCAGGGGCGGCGTTTTTTTTGTTATCAGGCTTTGCGTTCGGCATGTGAGGTTTCTTGGTGGCCGCTGGGGGAGTCTTGAACGCGTCGCGGGCCGTCTGGAAGCATGTTGCCTACGGGGACTCTTTCGGGAGGCCTCTTGGGGACTCTTGAACGCGTCGGGTCGTTGGCACTTCCTTGCGTGCTCGGGGGGGGCATGTGGGGGGCCTCCTGGGGGCGCTTGGCGGCCTCATGGGGGCCTCCTGAGGGCCTGTTGGGGGCCTCTTGGGGCCTCTTAGGGGCCTCTTGGGGATCCCTGGGAGCTTCGCAGGGCCGAGGGCTCGACATGTTGTTTCGTATTCCCACCCTGGGACCTCTCTTGGGGCGTTCTTGGGGCCTTCTTGGGCAGTCTTGGAGCCCTCTTGGGCCGTCTTGGGGCCCTCTTGGGGGCCTCTTGGGCTTTCTTGGGGCGGTATTGGGGGCCTCTTGGGCTTTCTTGGCGTTTGTATTCTTATTCCTATTCCTATATTTTGATTACCCGGATCCCTCACTAAACCAGACCCCCTCCATGGACGCCCCGGACGCCTTTTCGGACGTCTCGGCGGCCCCCAGGACTCCCTTGGAAATGTTTCACTGGCCCTTCCGGGCCTCCCAGGGCGCCTTGCCGGGCTTTGCGAGCAGACTCAAGGCGACCAGAAGTGTCATCGGAAAAGGCGCACGACAGACCCAATACAGCACAAGAGCGCTCCAAGAGGAACCTCGATGGTCTGAAGACGGCCCAAGGGGCCCCCAAGACGCCCCAAGAGGCCGTTAAGAGAGACCCGAAGAAGCAAACATCGCCCCATTCCTTTCGGAAAATTTATATTGGAGAGGCCTGACGGCCGGTGCCGCCGACCCTGATCGAAAGGGCTAGGAGTGGGAGGAGGAGGAGGAGGAGGAGGAGGAGGAGGAGGAGGAGGAGGAGGAGGAGGAGCAGGAGGAGAGCAGAGGAGGAGGAGAGGAGGAGGAGGAGGAGGAGGGAGGAGGAGGAGGAGGAGGAGGAGGGAGGAGGAGGAGGAGGAGGAGGAGGAGGAAGTGCATCCTTTGTGTGACCGCTCGAAGAAAGTGCGCCACGGGAATGTGATATTCTGACTTGGGACGTGCTCCCGGAAGAGGAAGAAGTGCATCTCGGGCGTGCCCGCTCGAGGAAAATGCGCCCTAGGGGGGTGGTATTTTGACTCGGGGCCCGCTCCCGGGACGCCTCTGCGGGAGGAGGAGGGGGAGGAGGAGGAGGAGGAGGAGGAGGAGGAGGAGGAGGAGGAGGAGGAGAGGAGCAGGAGGAGGAGGAGGAGGAGGAGGAAAAGGCGGAGGAGAAGGACCAAGAGGAGGAGGAGGAAGTGCATCCCGTGCGTGCCCGCTCGAGGAAAGTGCGCCCCGGCGGGCGTCGTATCTGCCCCGCCCCCCCCCTCCCCCTCCCCCCCCCTGCGGGGAAGTGATCAAAGGGAAGGGGTTTCCCTTCGACTCCACTACGACGTCGATTTATTTCGCTTTGGATAGCGCGCTTGAGGAGGAGAGCCTTGGGAGGGGGAGAACGGAGACGACGGAGACGACGAGTCGAACGGAGAAGCCCCTCACACACGCCGACAGGGTCGGCGGATTTGTGTTCGCATATGCCCTCCTTGGGCTTTCGCAGCGTCCAAGACGGCCCGATGGGCCCCCGATATCGCCCCAAGACGGCCCAAGAGGCCCCCCAGAGGGCTTGAAGACGGCCCCAGAGGGCCCCCAAACTGCCCCAGAGAGCCCCCAGACTGGCCACACGAAGCCCAAGATGCCTGCCCCCAGAAGGCTCCCAAGAGAGACCCACGAAAGCCGTGGGAGCCAAGAGGGCCATTGAAGGCCCCCTAGAGGGCCCTAGCCGCTTGATTGCCCTTCTGCCCGCCGTGCCCCCTGGCGCCCGCGTGGCGGCGCCGCTGGGCTAGCTTCGCAGAGGACGTTTTTGCTGCCGTGCGCTCGCTGCGCTCACGCCCGCCCGCCAGTCTTTCCCGTACCTCATCACCCTCTCTCTCTCTCTCTCTCTCTCTCTTTTCTCTCCCTTCCCCGCTCTGCCTTCCTCGTCGGCCTCCACGTTCGTGGCATCCGATGGCCATCCTCATTCGCCCGCTCCTTCCTCTGGACCTTCTCTCCGTTTCTCCCCCCTCTCCTCCCCTCTTCCGCCTCTCCAGCCCCCCTCTCATCCCTGCTCCCTTCCCGTTCCCCGTTCAGGGACACGTGCCATCACAGCAGTTTGATGCTTCGTCGTTTGCCAGCACCTTCGCGCGTGAGAAACCATCATTCCTTTCCCACTCCTGCGCGCAAGCGTGCAAGCGCATCGGGCGAACGCGGAGCCTTTAGGCACCAGGGATATCAGACAAATGAGCCGGTCGCCCGTCCAGGCTTCGAGGTCCCTTTGCTGAACGAAAAAGATTGTGTATTTTTTTGTTTTGCTGGGGAAACGTCCAGGACAAGACGCATGGCGCCAAATGCCAATGCAGCTTTGTGTATGTATATATATATATATATATATATATATATATATGTCAAAACCCTTTGGGCCACAACGCGTGTTATGTTCCCTACCCCCCCCCCGACCCCCATAGCGTAACGTTTCCGCCTCTGTGCGCCCCCTGCACTTCCGCAGCGCGGCCAGCACCACAGTCGGGGGGCGGGGGGCGCTACGGCATGCCCCCTCCCATCCCCCCCCCCAGAGCGCCGGTTATGGCCGCGAATTCAAACATGCGCTCTAGTCTAAACATCGCCTTTGGTCCCTCACCGGGTCGTGGCTGCATTGCTCAGCACGGAGTGGAACGGGTGGTGCACGGCGCACCAGTTGCAGCGGCGGGTGGCAGCCAGCAGTTTCTGCAGGCTGGGTTGCAGCGGCATGGCGCAGGACAGCATCGAACACTACGCGCGTTGCCGCACCGTCCGCCGTTTTCGCGCCACGTCGCTGCGCGTTAACGCAGGGTGGTTTTTGCTGCGCTGGCCCGGTGTCTATGACGCCCGCCGCCAGGACGCAGAATTTGTGCCTGTTGTGCTGGGCCTGTATGCATCTTGCAGTGCCATCAACGCTTCGCGGGCGCGTGGCGGCGTGGACGCCGAGGAGGCCCTCCGGGCTCTCCAGGAGGCATTGCGGGACGTGGTGACTTGACACCGCGGCGCGGAGCAAATGCTCGGCAACGTGTGGGCGCGAGCGGATCCGCGGTTCCGCGGGCGACGTCCCTGCCGCCTGTCGCCTGGTGTGGGCGATCGTTCGCCTCCCCTTCCTCCTCGTCGTGCTCCTCGCTTCGTCGTCCTTGTCCCTCCCTTCCCCCCTGGCGTGCGATAGGCTTCGCGTCTTGGCCCGGCGGAGGAAGGACCCGGCGGTTCCTCGGGCGACGCCCCCGCCGCCTGGCGCCTTGAGTGGGCCACTGTTCGCCCCCCTGCGCCCCACTGCGCTACATCGGGCAGCCAGGTGGCGCCAGCCGCGGCCTCCCCTTGGGGGGCGCCGCGTCTTGGGGGGGCGCGGAACCGCTCCCTTCCCCCTTCCCACCCCTGGGTCCCACGGCGTGGCCCAGGGCGCCGCCGAGGGAGGTCAAACACCCGAGTGCCCTGCCGAATTCTTCGCAGGCGAAGCGTTTGGCACTTCGCTCGGGTTTTTTGGCCTTCCCTCGG
>CAUYUJ010014284.1:233148-238148 GCA_963575745.1 Prorocentrum cordatum
AATCCGAGACTCCGAATTCGAGTCTTACGTGTTCCCATAATCAGGGTCATGGTGCATCCACTAACGGCGATCGTCACTTGTGACTTCTCTAGGCTTCGCGCTCCAAGCTACTGCGCTTGCGATTGTGGATGCTACTGTGGCGGTTGCAGCCAGTGACGATGAGGGTCATTGCGCGTTGCGTTGTTGATACGCCCTCAACTGCCAGGGCCGACTCCCACCCCCTCGTCTACATACACCCGTTGTTGGTTTTCAAGGTCCCGTTTTTGGGGCCATCACTGCATGCGCTATTGCACTTGTGCCCAGTGGTGGATGGGGGCTTGATTTCCACACGCTGGCGTTGCACACGACGGCATCCTCAGAATGCCGACACTCCAGAGGCCTCGGAGACTTGCGATGTCGGGCCTGAGGTATGGGAGAGGGGTTCATTCAAGCCAGGTGCGCTCGCGCCACATCTGACATCCTACCCCTCCCTCCCATCCCTTCCCATTGCGCTGATGTTTCTCTACCCGCGGACGCGCGTCATAGCCGACCTGGAACTCCCCCAAAACACGTCGTGCTATGCGCAATCGGAAGAGGTGAGCCGTGTAGGTATGAGGAGGAAGCTTGTGGCGTGTGAGCAGGAGGATGAGCAGGAGGAAAAGGAGGATATGGGAGGAGGAGGACGAGGACGAGCTCCAGCAGCAAGATCTGGAGTGGAAGGAGCGGGAGGAGCAGGAGGACCAGGGGAAGGCGGAGGAGGGGAAATGGGGGGGGCGACAACGATGAAGAAGGTCTCGGATCCAGAAACGTGGCCCGCGCTGGGGCGAGAGCTGAGCGACGGCAGCAAAGCGCCGATCCGCGGGTACACCATTTTTGAAACAGCGAGCACGTTCGGATTGTAAGCAACCGTCGGATCAAACAAACAACTTCTGAAACCCTGTGTGAAAGACCGTGCGCGGAGAGGGCCGAACATTTTCCGGACAGAGCCATGGGAGAGAGGAGAGTAATACCCAGAAAGTGTATTTGTAAAGGGCATGGGGCATGGGAGCTTAACGGCAGAGGTGGGGTGGAGGTTGACGGGGCCTCTCCGCTCCAGCTCCTTCCGCCGTGCCCCAAGATGATCACTCTCCGCCAGGGAGAGACCCTCTGTTGCGTCGTCCGCTTGCTAAAAAGCTGCGGGCGGGGAGGGTGCGCCTCAGGCGCTCCGACGAGAAGCAGATGTGCTTCTGGGCCGCGTGCTTCTGCGAAGGGGGCTGACCCGATTGGCCCGCTCGAAAACGCTGCGCGCGGTGTGCCACATCTACCAGGAGGACGGGAGGGGACATGCCAGATGGTGGCTACGGAAAGGGGACAGGTGGAGAGGGCGAGACGCGAGCACATCCGGGGAGTTCCACAGCCGCCAGCTTCCGTCATTCGTGGTAGTAGCAGCAGCCGGAAGAGGAGTCGAAGTGATCGTAGTTATGGCAGTGTTAGTAATAGTAGTCGTGGTAGCGATACCAGTTGTAATATCATGCTACAAAGCTGGCAGGCAGCAAAAACAAAAGCGGAATGGTGGTTGTGGCAGTGAGGTGTTAATGCTGATTGCGGTGGCGACAATGCGACAGTCATAGCGGCAGTGGTGCCGGGAGTAATTGTAAATATAGATATGTTAGGTGCTGTCGCCCTTGTAGTAGCAGCTCGAAATATACGAGTATCAGGCAGTAGCATGAATAACCAACTTAGTAGTACTGGAGCAGTATCAACAGTATTGGCAGCCTACAGATGCAGTAGCGATAGAACTAATAGAAACGACGTCGGAAGTGGACGCATAGTCATGGGTGGTAGTAGCAGCGTTGTGGCATGAGCAGTAGCCATGCGGATATCTGGAGTTTCTTGGAGGCCTCATGGGGGGCGTGTGGAGGCGATGTTAATGTTGTACCGGGGCATGCGCGTGTCTACTGAGGCATACTGCGGCGCTCCAGGCTTGTCACACCTAGGACACATAGTTTACCGAACGGACCTGGGGACCTAGGGGAACCCCGCGGAAAAGCAACGCGAAGCGTGCACATAGCAGCCGCCCTTCCCTCCTGTCACTGGACACCCAAAGAAGTGCCCGCAGGAGGAATGGCTAGCGTGGCGCCTGGGGCGGGTGCGTCCACAAGCGTTTGCCGCCAGCCCCCTCGTTGAATACGAGCTAGCGGCGACGCGAAGTACGCGCCCCATCGTGTACGTTTCCGTGTTAGGGAAGGTGCTGCGTTTTGAAAGCCCGATGATTCCACAGAAACGCAGGCGGATTGGCACTGCTATTTTTGGTCACGCTGTAGAGGTTTCACGTGTGTAATTCGTTGAAAGCATATTGGCTCCCCCTTGTGCTTTCACAACTCAGGGCACCGGAGTACACGGGTATAGTGGACGGGGTTATGGGGAACTCATGCTGACGGGCTCTTCTCCCGCAGATCATGATGTTTGGGGGGCTTTGGTAGAAACTGGTCTGGTGAGAGAATCTGGCGGCGTGCGCGCGCTCCGCGCCTCGGTTCTGAGACCCCGACGGTCGCTCAGGGTCGCGCTGGCCCACAGCGACGACGCACGGGGCAGTCATGACTGGCAAGGGGTCGGGGTGCGCGGCCCCGGCAAAGTCGCAGTGCGTTGCATCGGCGTCTCGCTGCACAGCAGTTTTCGTTGTTTTTGGGAGGGTGGCCATGCTCCAGGTCAAGGATCGGGTATAGCCAGGACCTTGGGTTAGGGGAGCCGGTTAGTGATTGGGTCCCGAAGCTCCCCAAATTGGCGAGAATCGCTCACCCAGGTCTGCCGCCGACGTTGGTGTTTTTCGGGTGGCGGCAGGTCTGGTCAGTGGAAGTGGGCGGGGGTGGCGTCCCCGGTGCACATCATTGAATCAGGTCCCACCAAACCCAGTCCTTGAATCAGCTCCTCCTCCTCCCCCTCCTCCTCCTCCTCCTCCTCCTCCTCCTCCCTCCTCCTCCTCCTCCTCCTCCTCCTCCTCCTCCTCCTCCTCCTCCTCCTTCTCCGCCTCCTCCTCCTCCTCCGCGGCGCGCGGGGAGCGAGTGCGGGGCTCCTGGAGTTGTTGCCTGCACTGCCTTGGTTCTCGTTTGCGGTCGGGGCGAGGTGTAATCGGCGTCACCCCAACATACTTGTACTATGTGTGCGTCGCCCCCCCCCCCCCCCAGGGGCGACGCGCGCACCGAGAAGTCGTGTAGTATATGCGTCGTGGCGTGCGCTTTTTGGCCACACTGCTCGGGATACATTACAAGATGGGTATACTATCTGTTCGGATCGGACGGGCACCTCCAAGGAGGATATGTAGTACTAGATGTCTTTGTGCCTCCCATATAAGGTCGAAGTCGCTTCGGGAAGGGTACCCTGATGTTCTTCGTGGTTGTTGGATGTTCCTGTGCATCTCTGGGGAGGGTGCTCTCGAGTGCTCTGCTGTTTGGCGGGCGGAGGGTCTCATGTGCTTGAAGGATGTTATGCTGTCCTAGGTCCGGGCGTACTGTGCTGGGCGCCACCTGTTTTGGGAATGCCCCCCCCCCCCCGTGGGGGTGGTATCTTTGTGTAGGTGGCTTGTGTGTGTGTGTTCTTGTGTGTGTGTGTGTGTCTCCAGCTTTCTCATTGCCTTTCTCGTTTCCTGTATCCTTCGGTATTTCCCATTATCATTCTCTCTCTCTTTCTCTCTCTCCCTCTCTCTCTCTCTCTCTCTCTCTCTCTCTCCTTCATGTAGTTTTGGTTTTTCATTCAGATTCTTTGGGGTTCTGTGTGAAAACACGAAATGCCAGAAAAAACAGCGGCGCCACAGATGCGCCAGAAGTGTGGAAACATGTGGGAAACGCATTAGAACCGCTTCAAGGCGTAAGCGTGCGCACAAATTATTATTGCATGTATTTATGGATGTTTTTTATAAGATTCCTTTCGGTTCTATGTGAAGACATTAAAAATCAATGAAAACGATGTGTTTTTCAATATTATTGTTCAAAAGTCAATAAAAAACAATGTGTTTTCCAATCTTTTTAATCGAAAATCAATATAAAAAAAACGCTGTGTTTTCCAATAATTCCAATTATTTCCAATATTTTCCAATAGAAACGCTGTGTTTCCCAATTTTCCAATGTTTTTCAAGGTTTCGGGTACGGCAGCGGGGCGACGCGCGATCCTTGCTGGAAAACCTTGAAAAATATTGGAAAATTGGAAAACACAATGTTTTTATCGGAAAATATTGGAAATAATTGGAATTATTGGAAAACACAATGTTTTCATTAATTTTTGTTCAAAAAGATTGTAAAACACAGCGTTTTTATTGATTTTTAATTAAAATAATTGGAAAACGCAGCGTTTTTTTTTATTGATTTTCCATTAAAGAGATTGGAGAATACAGCGTTTTTATTCATTAAAACAAAAAATTATATATATAAAAAAACACAGCGTTATTATTTATTTTCCATTAAAATAGTTGGAAAACACAGCGTTTTTTTTAAAAAAAAAAAATGATTTCTGTTGAAAAAGATTGGAAAACATTGCGTTTTTATTGATTTTTCATTAAAATAATTGGAAAACGCATCGTTTTTTATTGAGTTTGTAATAAAAAGATTGGAAAACACAGCGTTTTTATTGATATTCGATTAAAAAATTGGAAAACACAGCGTTATTAATGATTTTTCATTGAAATAATTGGAAAACGAAGCGTTTTTATTCATTTTTAAATAAAAAATTGAAAATACAGCGTTGCCGTACCCGAAACCTTGAAAAACATTGGAAAATTGGAAAACACAGCGTTTTTATTGGAAAATATGGGAAATAATTGGAACTATTGGAAAACACAGCGTTTTAATTGATTTCAATAAAACCTTCTGGATGCGGAATCCATCCCATTTCTATTGAATTCCAATTGGAATCAAATTAAAATCCAAATAGAAATCCTCTGGACCTGGGACCCGTTCTCTTTCGATTGAAATCCTATTGAAATCTTATTGGATTTCAATAGAATCTTCTGGATGCGGAATCCATTCCATTTCTATTGAAATCAAATTGGA
>CAUYUJ010014284.1:243148-290648 GCA_963575745.1 Prorocentrum cordatum
GCCCTAGACGTCCTGGCCTCTTCTCCGGGGCCAGGTTTTGGCCCCAGATGCATGTTTGATGGCCCCCGGGCCCGAAATTGGCCCCCGAGAGTCGACGTCAAAGAAAGCGGCCCCGATTGAAAATTAGCCAGGCGAAGGACCCAACCATATGCAGTCGTGAGGGGTGTGCCGAACAAGTGAGGGGTGTGCCAAAATGGGCGGGGTGGGCGCATGCGAACGCTGGCATTTGGGCCTTCTCCCTGCGGGGCCATGAAACGTGTGACGGGTGTGCCAAAAATGGGTGCGGTGGCCGCATGCGACCGCTGGCATTTGGGCCTTCGGTGGGGCTCCCTGTGGGGGCACGAAGCTTGCGAGGGGTTTGCCAAAATGGATGCGGTGGCCGCATGCGAACGCTGGCATTTGGGCATTCGGTGGGGCTCCCTGTGGGGCTACGGAACGTGTGCGCCAAAATGGGTGCGGTGGCCGCATGCGAACGCTGGCATTTGGGCCCTCAATGGGGCTCCCTATGGAGCCACGAAGCCTGTGAGTTGTGTGTGTGCCAAAAATGGTACGGTGGCCGCATGCGAACGCTGGCATTCGGGCCTTCGGTGTGGCTCCCTGTGTGGCCACGAAACGTGCGAGGGGTGTGCCAACATGGCTGCGGTGGCCGCATGCGAACGCTGGCATTTGGGCCTTCGGTAGAGCTCCCTGTGGGGCCACGAAACGTGTGACGGGTGTGCCAAAATGGGTTTGGTGGCCGCATGCGAACGCTGGCATTTGGGCCTTCGGTGGGGAACCCGATGGAGCACGAAGCTTGCGAGGGGTTTGCCAAAATGGATGCGGTGGCCGCATGCGAACGCTGGCATTTGGGCCTTCGGTGGAGCTCCCTGTGGGGCCACGAAACGTGTGAGGTGTGTGTGTGTGTGCCAAAATGGGTGCGGTGGCCGCATGCGAACGCTGGCATTTGGGCCTTCGATGGCCACGAAACTTGTGAGGCGTGTGTCCAAATAGGTGCGGTGGCCGCATGCGAAGGCTGGCATTTGGGCCTTCGGTGGGGCTCCCTATGGGGCCACGAAGCGTGTGAGGGGTGTACCAAAACGGTTGACCTGTTCGGAGGGCAGAGGCAGGGATCCGAGGAGGGAGGAGGAGGGAGGGGGAGGAGGAGAGGAGGGACGCGGGGCGCTATGTCTTCAAAACGAGGACCCAACACCACAGGATTGGGAAAAATTGCACCAGAGCAAAAAAAAACAACCGGTGGATTATTCGAAAATTCGTGATATGGATATTGGGATCGGTTGTGAGATCGATTGCGAGATCGATCGTTGAAATGACAGTGATGACGATAGTAAGGTCGATCGTGAGACCGATCGTGAAGTCGATTCAGTGAGATCCACAGTGATATCGATCGTGGGATCGCTCGTGCGATCTATAGTGTGTCCGATTGTGAGATCGAGAGTGAGATCGATTGAGAGGTGGGTAGTGAGATCGATCGCGAGACCGATCGAAAAGGAGCTCGACCAGGAAGCCGGGATCGGCCCAGAACCGGCAGCCGGGCACTGGGGAACCCGGAGCCGAGAGCCCGGGATCCCAGCGGCGTGCCGAAGTCGACCCGGCGTTTTCGCTAAATCTTTCCGCTATAGGGCCTCCTCAGTGCAGGCACTGATGGAGGAGTCGTGCCGTCGGAGATCTGGGGGCACCCGGGGCCAGGGGCTCCTTTGTCAAGCAGTGATGCGTCCTGGCTCGCCTATAGGCCCACCAAAGCATGTTCTAAGAACCTGTTGTGGTCTGCACGAAATGTTCTTCTGGCTGGGACTGTCTTGTTTTCGGGTTTTTGTTCCAAGAACTTGGTCTTCGTTCTCAGAACATGTCTGGGGTTCTAAGAACACGTCGTGGTAGGCCTACACCGCACTCACATCTATACCCCTGGGTGGGTGTATGTGCGGCCGTTTTTGCGCTGTCATGTGCGCGCATGTGCGCGGCATGTGCCAGTGATGTGCCAGGCCTGTGCGGTCCTTCTTGGATGGACTTCCTACTGTGCACGTCGTGCCCGGGCATGTGCGGGGGCATGTGCGCTGTGTTTTGATGTATCCATCATACGCACATGCACGCACAGTTCGACGCACATGCGCGCACATGCCTGCACATGCGGGAGGTGTTCGAGAATCGCAGATCTGTCATCGGCACATGCACGCACATGCCTGTGCAACCTCTCTTCGGGAGGCCGCGCGGGCCCGCACATGCACGCACATGCGGTGAAGCGCGCGGGCGCACATGCGTGCACATCCCAATGCACATGCACGCTCATGCCCTAGAAGCTGTCTGTGACCCCTGTGCCTCCAATGCCTCCTGGCCTTCGCAGAGCTAACCTGGGGCGTGCCAGGGCTTCCTGAAAGAGTTTGTTGTGCGTTTAGACTCGCCCGCTGCTGGCGGGGGCGTTTATTCGCGTGGTTCGTGAGCTGGCGGTGGCGCGCCCGCTTAATAAAATATTCTCCCGCGCGCCTTCTCAGCTCGGCCGGAGAAGCAGGGATGGGGGGGGGGAGGTGGAGGGGGGGGGGAGGAGGGGGGGGCGGAGGAGGCGGGCGCCCCCGGCCACTGGCCCGCCTGCCTGTTCGGCTCGGCCAGAGGAGAAGGAGGAGGAGGAGGAGGAGGAGGAGGAGGAGGAGGAGGGAGGAGGAGGAGGAGGAGGAGGAGGAGGAGGAGGAGGAGGAGGAGGAGGTGAGAGTTGCGAGGATGTCTCAGGCGAAAGTGGCTTGACGGCCCGAGCTCAGGGAATCTCGGAATCGCTGGCCTGGCTCGGCCACCGGCGAGCTCGGCCTGTGCGAATACTGTGCGTACCTGTGCAGTGCATGTGCGGGACGTGCAAGAATGCCGGGGCCGGCGTTCGTCTCCGGACGCTGGCGCGTTCGCGTCCGGCCAGTTCCGCGTGAGACGTCGTCGGTAATTTGGAGGCCGACGTGCTTTGACATGAAGTGATCTGGCCACCTTCGCCTGAGACATCCTCGCAACTCTGGTCTCGGAGATGCCCTGCCCCATGGTGGCCCGGCCACTTTCGCTTGAGACATCCTCGGGACTCTGGGTTTCGAGATGCCCTGAGCTGAGGTGGTTAGACCACTTTCGCCTGAGACATCCTCGCAACTCTGACCTCAGAGATCTCCTGCCCCATGCTGGTCAGGCCACGGTCGCTTGAGACATCCTCGCAAGTCTCGATTCCGATATGCCCCGAGCTGAGGTGGTCAGCCACTGTCGCCTGAGACATCCTCGCAACCCTGATCTCAATGATGCCCTGCTCGATAGTGTCTCGGCCCCTTTCGCCTGAGACATCCTCGGAACTCTGGGTTCCCAGACGCCCTGAGCTGAGGTGGTTAGACCACTTTCGCTTTAGACATCCTCGCCCGAGATGCCCTGAGTGGAGCTGTTCAGGCTACTTTTTGCCTGAGACATCCTCGCAACTCTGACCTCAATGATGCCCTGCTCCATAGTGTCTCGGCCTTTTTCGCCTGAGACCCTCGCAACTCTGGGTTCTGAGATGCCCTGAGCAGGTGGTCAGGCCAGTCCTGCCTGAGACATCCTCGCAACTCTGGGCTCCGAGATGCCCTGGGCTGAGGTGGTCAGACCACTCTCCCCAGAGACATCCTCGCAACTCTGACCTCAGAGATCTCTTGCCCCATGGTGGTCAGGCCACTTTCGCTTGAGACATCCTCACAACTCAGACCTCGGAGGTGTCCTGCCCCATGGTCGTCTGGTCACCTTGACCAGCGACATCCTCGCCACTCTGGTTTCCAAGATGCCCTGCCCCATGGTGATCCGGCCACGCTTGCCTGAGACATCCTCGGAACTCTGGGTTGCGAAATGCCCCGAGCTCAGGTGGTCAGGCCACTATCGCCTGCGACATCTCTGCGGAATGTGCGGGCATGTGCGTCTATGCTTTCAGAGTTTTGCTTGACCGTGCATTCGACTGTGCGTCGGACGGTGTGGCATGTGCGCGCATGTGCGGAAATGCTGTTGAGGCTTTTGTATATTTGCATGGGCATGTGCATGCGACTGTGCGGCATGTGCCTGCATGTGCGGCCCCTTCCGGACCACAATTTCAAAGTGAGCACTATAGAAGTGAGCGCTATAGAAGTGAGTCCGGTGTATAGAAATGCCGGGACGGTCGGCCCCTGCTCAGCTTTGGCAGTACCCGACGTGTGCGCGACCCCACGGGGCACGCTCCGCGCGGAAGGCACCCGCGCGGAGCCGGGCAGCGGCCGCGGCGTTTGGGCCTGCAAAGGGTCGTGGATCTGGGCGTGCGCACCGCGCGCGGCCTCCCTCGCGTGTTCGCCTCCGCGGGCATCCCGGGCAGGGCCCCGCCCTGGAAGGCAAGAGCGCGTCACCGCGTCACGCGCCAAAAACAATGCACATTACAATGTTCTGCGTCCGTAGCCAAATTCTCGCCTTGTAGAAGCGATGTCGCTGCAGATCTCCAACGCATTTGAAAAAACAAGACCGCGGGTTTTCGTTGTTCTCGGCGCCTGGGAGCCCTCGCAGGGCCCCGGGACCGTCACAAGACGATCCGGGACGAGAAAGACCAGCCCCACGAGGTGGTCCAGAGTTCTGGGGGAGGGAGGCTCGTCTTCGCGACGGGCTGGACTCAGCCCCAGAGTCCTGGCCAGAGCGCGCCCAGGGGAGGCCCTGGGGGGCAGAGGTCTGTCTGCATATTCCTGCCCCCCCCCCCCGGTCGCCTGCACGCTCACTCTCCCCCCCTCTTTCTCTTAGTTTTGGACTGCCATTTTGTTTCCGTGTTGGTCGGCCGCAACCAGAATTCGTTGCAGACGGGGGGGAACAACAAAGAAACGTCTCCAGCGCTTTGAATGATAACTAAGTGGGCCCCCTTCCACCAGAAGAGTCCCCAACCGTCACAACCAGGCCTCTGGCCAGGCGGCTGCGTGGCCCCCCTCTGGCTCCTCCTCCTCCTCCTCCTCCTCCTGCTCCTCCTCCTCCTCCTCCTCCTCCTCCTCCTCCTCCTCCTCCTCCTCCTCCTCCTCCTCCTCCTCCTCCCTCTGGCTCGAGTTTCCCTTCCTTTGATGTAATTGGTCTGCAAGACCGGACGAGAGAGGTCGCCATGCGGACCTCGCGGTCGTCGCCATGCATGAGACGGGGCCCCTCGGCGAGCCTGCTGTCTGAGATGTTCTCCCCCGCGGACGAGGAGCCGGTCCGCAGACTGCGAACGGTCACCGCCGACGACCCCGTCACCCAGCCAGGGTCCGACTTCGAGGCGGAGCTGTCGATGCACGGCTACACGCTCACCGATGTAGCAAACAACGAGCTGAACATACGGTCGAACCGTTTTGTGAAGTACGTGGATAAGAACGTGCTGAACTACGACTCGGAGGGCATCATGGGCTGCCTGGGGGTATTCATAGCCGTCTTTGCGCGCGGGTCGGTTTTCCGCAAGAGTGTGATACGCCGCGCCGCGGCCTTCACTTGGCTAGTCTCGGGATTTTTGTTGTCCCTTCTGTACGCTCTCCGCGTGGACGTCCAGCACGAGGACGTCGACAACGCTAAGGCCTTAATCACGGACTTCCACAACCTCTGCACGTTTTTGCTGGGCTTCTTCCTCTCGACCTGCTACGCGCGCTGGTGGGCCATCCGGTTTGAGGGTATCGGAGGAGTGCGGGGGGGCAACGTTCTAGGCTCGGGGGGAATGCATCGACCCCCAATCGCCCATTCATCGACGGTAGGGGCCCGATAGCCCACTTCGCCCGGGAACGTGCGGCTTCACTACCGGGGGGCCCATCGCCGATCTGTCGGCGATATATAGCACCGATGCCAGCTCGATAGGTCTCCCCCCCCTCCCGATCCAGCTCCCCCCTGGCGCCCCCCCCCCCCCCCTCAGGGCTGTGGGGTGCCCTGGACGACATCCTCCTCATCGTGGGGGCGCTGTTCCCGCAGGACTCCGCGGAGGACCGCGATGTGCGCGACCGCGTGCTGCGCTGGGGCGCCCTCTCCCACGAGCTGATGTACAAGCAGATCCGCGGAGACAACGAGTTCCAGGATCTGGTGGATAAGGTCGGGGGGCGTCAACCAGAGGAGGCCGAGTTGAGACAACGGCAGTTGGCCTTCGGGGGGCGGGGCTCGTCGCCACGGCTGGACGCAGCTCGGAAAATTGACCCCAAGAGGGGGCCCGGGGACCGATTTTGAGCTGCGGCTGTCTCAGCTCACCCTGCTCCGAGTCAACGAACCACCTCAGCGATCCTGGCAGGGCCTCACCCTGGCCTCTCTGGCCTCTCTGGCCGATCCAGGAGGGCGCATGTGTACACGCCGATCCGGGCCCACGGTGGGCCCGGCCGGGGTCGGTGAGGTGACCGGTCAGCGTCCCCCGATGAGGGCCTGCTGCTGCGCGAGGAGATGGCCATCCTGGGGCCGCTCTCCTCGCGCCCGCAGTGCGTCTGGGCGTGGATGTGCAGCTACATGGCCCACCTCGCGTACGGGGAGGCGGCCAACGGCGGCGGCCGCATGCCCCACGCCGTGACGATGCTCCCCCAGCTGTTGGGCTTCTGCTGCAGCGCGCGCGACTCCATCGGGAAGCTCTTCACCTACACGGACTCGCAGGTCCCGTTCCGCTACGTGCACATCTTGAGCTTCATCGTGTGGGTGCACAACTTGGTCCAGGCGCTGGCCTCCGCGGTCCGCTTCGCCTTCGAGTGGCGCCACGGCGTGTGGTCTGGAATCTGTTCGGAATTAGTTTTCTTGCTCTTCTGATGGGCCTGTTTTCCACCACCACCACCCAAAGATGGAGGGGAAAGGAGGTGGAGGATGAGGAGGAGGAGGAGGAGGAGGAGGAGGAAGAAGAGAAGAGGAGGAGGAGGACCCCTTCCCCTCCAACGTGTGGTGGTGGCGGCGGAAATCACGCCCATCATCTTCTACCCCGTCGTGTACACCAGCCTGCTGCACGTGGGCGTGGGCATGCTGAACCCGATGCGCTCCGCCTCGGACGTCGACTTCCCACGGGCGGCCTTCACGTCCTACATGCTGGCGGAGACCAAGGGACCCCGAAAGCGGCACCGCCAGAGGAGGAGGAGGAGGAGGAGGAGGAGGAGGAGGAGGAGGAGGAGGCGGAGGCGGAGGCGGAGGCGGAGGCGGAGGAGGAGGAGGAGGAGAGGAGGGGAGGGAGGAGGAGGCGGAGGGAGGAGGAAGAGGAGGAGGAGGAGGAGGAGGAGGAGGAGGAGGAGAGGAGGAGGAGGAGGAGGAGGAGGAGGAGCGCGGGGGGGGGGGGGCGCAGCGGGGAGCGGAGCCGCGCAGGCGTGCGCAGGCGTGCGCAGGCGTGCGCAGGCGAGGGGCTCCGCCCCTCCCCCCTCCTGCAGGCTGCCCCCCGCGAGAGTGCCCGCGTGCACCACCGCCCTCGAGCCCCATTTGTGCCTCCACCCCTCTCTGGGTGGCGGCGGTGTGCATCTCCTCCTCCTTGGCCCCCGCTGGACGGAGAAAGGGGTACGTCGGCGACCACCCTGCCGCGGGCGTTCACAAGGTTGAACGCCGCCACCGGCCCACAATCGCCGGATGGTCTGGAACGATCTGGCGGTCGAAGAGCTGCTGATCGTTCCAGGCTGAGCGATCCACGACTCACGAAGCTGCCGCAGCAAGGGAACGGGGAGGGTACGAAACCTGCTGCACGCAGCCGGTTTCGTCCCCAGCGAGGCGCTTTCCTCGATGCATCGGCGCCGTGCGGCGTCGAGAGAGCCAGCCAACGTGAGCTGATGCGCGAGCCCCTCCTTCACTGCCTCCCCATCCTGCCCAGCCGGACAAGAGGAGGAGAAGAGGAGGGTCGAGGGGGGAACACGGTGGGCGGGGGGAGGCGGGAATGCCGTCCTGAGGGCCTGGTACAGCGTGCGCTCTCGCCCTGGGCCAGTCCTCCCCCTCCCCTGGGGGCCCCCGCGGAGGCCTCTGCGAGAGGCCTTTTTGGAGGCTTGGCGAGGGCCGCGAACGACCAGAAGCGTCCCTCCTCGATCTTCCATGGGGCCCTGGGCAGAGCTTCTTAGGGCAGCCGGGAGGGGCACGGCGTCGCCGGGCGGGAGGAGTGCCATCGTGAGGGCCCGGCCTCGGCAATGCTTCCACCTCGATGACGGCGGGGCACACGCAAACCACACGAGCACACCCAGTGTGTACGATGGTGCAGCCTGACCGGTGGCAACACCTGCATAGCTCTGCCTCTCACCTCACTGGGCGCTGCCCTTAAGGCGCACGCGTCTCTGGGGGGCATCCCGACTCATAGTGCGGGCGCTGTCCCCCAGGGAGCGGGCATATGCGGATAGGCTCTCTGGTACGATCATACTTCTCTCACCCAGGGAGCACCAGCATGAGCACGAGGCGCGATACCCAGGGATCGCCAGCATGCTTTGGGCATGACGGGCGCCCGCGGTAGGCAGGGTGTGCGAGGCGGGTCACGAGCCTTTCCTGCACCTATAGGCCAGACAACCCCAGCCTGTCCGGTTGGGAACAGTTTACCGAGCAAGTTGCAAAGCAAGTCGCTCGGAGCTGGTATGCGCGAAGCGGCGCAGCACCTCTCCCACGACGTGGGCGCACACCGGCTTCCTCCGGCCTCTGGCCGAAGCACGCGCCGCCAGAGAGCGCGGCGCCGAGCTTGAGCAACGCATGGCAGGGCACCAGCACGGGTATTCCAGGAACGTCCTCGCCTTCGAGGGATCGAGATCCTACCTTCTCTTCCTCGGCGGAAGTACGACGGGAGCGCCTCCACCAGCGGAAAAACGGCTCGAAGCAGAGCGTGCGCCAAGCATGCGCCAATGCTGGCGGTTTGGGAGTCCGAGCTTCCCGAGGGGGCCGGATCAGAAAGTTGCCTACCAGATGATGCCCCATGGCCCATGGAGACTTCTCAGTCCGAGCCGGCCTCTCTTCCATGGTTTTCTGACGGCCCTTGGGGCCTGATAAAGGCCACCAGAAACCAAACAACACCAAATACAAACAGGGCATTGAAACCAACGTGGACCCCAACAGTGCAATATTGCAGCGGAGCTAGAATGCGGTGCAAGTCATGCGGTGTAAGATCTGGTGTGTAAGCTATTTGATGTGAGCGATGTTGTGTTACGCAGGCCGAAAGATTGTCCACTTGAGCCCCAGACTAGGAGGACGACCAATCGACTGACGACGACCGACAGTCCGACGACGGTCGACCGACTGACCGACCGATCGACGCGCCGACCGACCGACCGACTGGCCGGCTAGCCACCCGACCGATTGCCCGACGACGACAATGTTCGACCGACCAGACGACCGTCGGAACCCCCTCCCCCTTCAAAATCATAGCATTGGTTTGCAGATCCACGGTTCCGTGGATCCTGTTTCTTGTGTGTCAACGGAATTAGTTATGATTGCATCTTTCCGGTCGGACCGAGGTATAAGATCGAGGTCGGCTCGAGGAGGGTATCCTAATGTTTTTTCTGTTTGTTGGATTTTCTTGTGCCTCGTGGGGAGGCTACCTTGGGATGTTCACTGTGTTTTGGCCGGTGGAGGGCTTCATGTTCTAGAGGACTGTTCTTCTGTCCTGGGTCCGATTGCGCTCCAGGGGAAAGATGAGATCCGCGGAGCTTCCACGCCAAAGAGAGATCCAGAAAATACGCGCACGGGATCCCCGAGATTCTTGCACGCACGCAGTGTGAACAAGCTGGGTCCGTGTTTTTGTTCACACGCAAAGGGGAGCATTCCCTAGCCTATAGGGAGTACGGAACTTGCGCCCCAACCGCCCTTCATCGAGAAAAGAGCACGGGCAGGGAAGTCCAGGGGCCGTTGCTTTGGTTGCTCCCTTGGTTTAAGTCGGGCCTGTCCTCCTACAGGGGGATTTTCGACGAAAAATGAAAAACACCCAAAACATAGCCCAGAAAAGTCCAAACATAGTCTGGGGACTATTTTTTGGGTATTGTTTTGCCTTCTTGGGGTATTTTTCGGGTATGTTTTATTTTTCGTCGAAAATCCCCGTGTAGGGGGATACGCCCGACATAACCTTTGGTGTAGGTGTGAAAGAAGCCATCTGCATGATCAGATGTTCCCTTCGATCCAGCCGCCTCTGGTCGCGTGCGTGTCTATCGGGCCAACAGCATTGAGTTGGCGAACTCTCTTCGTGCGTGGGCGGACGGGGGCAGGTCAAAACCCCACTGAAGGATATTCCGGCCCTTCTGCCCTCATGAAGGAAACTGCACGGGCAACAAAGCCCAGGGGCCAGCGCTTTAGTTGTCTCTTGTGGGTCGGTGTGCGCAACACCAGCTAATTTCTTGACGCTTCGTGTCTTCACCAGCCAACCCAGAAGCAGATCGCCAGGCGAGTTGCCTTGATCAGGAAAGTGTAGAAGAGTGCAGTGTAACAACCGCCTTGGAAGCGTGGAAGCGTTTTCTCGAAGGTCTCTTGGAGCCATCTTGGGGCTCTCTTAAGGCCCTCTTGGGGCTGTCTTGGGCCCTTCTCTTGGGGCCCTCTTGGGGCTCGGTGTGGGGGGTCTGGGAGGCTTTGGGGCCATCTTGGCCCCGATGACTCCAGAAGAGGGGGAGGTTGGAAATTCAGGTCCCCCCTGAGAGGCTCAAACATGGCGTCTTGAGGCCCTCTGGGAGCGCTCTTGGGCGCTTTTGGGACTGTCTTGGGGCTTTCTTGAGCCCCTCTTGGGGTTCTCTGGGGCCGATTTAGGGCTATCTTGAGGCCTCACGAGCCCATCGTAAGCGAAACGCGAGAAGGCAGCGCACATGGATGTTGCATAGGTGTTGGAGCCATTTTGGCCTCTTGGAGGGGTCCGTGGAAGAACACTTGAAGCCGGCTTGGGGTCGTCTTGAGGCTTCTTAGATGTGTGTCGCTTGACCCATCCTGAGCTGTCTGGAGCAATCTTGGATGCCATCTTGCGCTCTCAGAGGCCCTCTGGGGCTTTGGGAGCTATCTTGGGCCATCTTGGACGCTCTAGCCCCTCGCGGGGCGTCCCTTCCAGGCCCAGGGGAGGGGAGGGGGAGGGGTCGAGGCCCCCCCTTCGCCCGTAAGCCGTCTCGCTCACTCTCACCCGCACTCCCAACACATACGTAACACCCGATGGAGTCTCAGCCACGCATGCCATGTGCGCCACGGGCTCCAGGTGCACCAGGCACCCTGGAGGCCCAAGCGAGCCAGGCGCGCCAGGTGCGGCGCGTGCTCTACGTTTAAGCAATATGCCAGCACCGCCGCCGTCTCTGCCAAAAACGAATGTAATGTGGTCGCGGGGCGCCCGCATATGCTCCTGATGTGTAGGCGAAGTGCACTCTGTATTTTGTTTGACAGGGATGCTTGGCTTCCGCGCAGCGAGCAATCTGCCGGCACCGCCGCCGTCCCTGTCAAAAACCATGCAAAGTGGTCGCGGGTTGCCCGCGCTGGCTCCAGATGTGGAGGCAAAGTGTAGCTGTCTTGGCCTGCGCGCAGCGAGCATTGTGTTGGCCCTCCCGCCGTCCCTGTCAAAAGCCAGTGCAGAGTGGTCGGGACGCCCGCACATGCTCCAGATGTGGAGGCAAAGTGTAGTCTGTATATGTTTGACAGGGATGGTTGGCTTGCGCGCAGCGAACAATATGACAGCACCACCGCCGTCCATTTCAAGAACTACTGCAAAGTGGTCGTGGGGCGCCCGCGCACGCTCCAGATGCAGAGGCAAAGTGCATTATGTATTGTTTTTGACAGGGATGGTGGGGGGGGGCATGTCTCGGAATGGCCCACAGTCGGGTGGGGGAGGGGGTGTTTAAAAATGAGGAACGTGTATGCCACTCCCCCGTGCAGGGGAGGGGGGGAGCTCTGGCAGAGAGGAGACAAAACTCGTTAAACCACCCACGCCCAGAGGGCTGGTGGGATTAGTAATTGTCCCGATCGATCCAGCCGTCTCTGCTTGCGCGCGTCTCGAGCGGATCAAGGCGGGGAACTGGCGAAACCGCTTCGTGCGTCGGCGGGAGGGGGGGGGCTAAGGTCAGAACCCAAGTGTATGTGGTTTGGGCTATGTTACGATGCGCCCACGGGCAAACCCAAGCGAAACCTCGACAGACTGCGGGGCGCCCACAGGGCGTCACGCGTGCGGGCACCAGGCGAAACCTCGCCAGACTGCGGGGCGCCCACAGGGCGTCACGCGGGCGGGCACCAGGCGGAACCTCGAGCCCACGGGGCGTCACGCGGGCGGGCGCCAGGCGGAGCCTCGGCACACGCCTCCAGCGCGGGGCACCCGCCAAACGCCCATGAGCGGGCACCAGCCGAAGCCTCGGCGTGCCATCCCCGGCGCGGGGCGCCCACGGGGCGCTTACGGGCGGGCGCCAGGCGAAGCCTCGGCAGAACCCTACAGCGCGGGCGCCCACAGGGCGCCTCGCGCCCCCGCACCAGCGGAAACCCCAAGCTTGCCCACCCAAGTCGTTCGGGAAGGCAAGCGAGGACCCTGGAGTGCATGTACTCTGTGGGCTCCGTCGCGATCGTGCCACGGCGCGGTGGTCGCGGCTTCTGTGCCAGGAGACGCTCCCCAGGCACGTCCCAGGGTGCGATTGGAACAGGCGGTCGAGGGGAGTCCAGCCGTGGCCGCAGGGAGCCTCCAGAAGGCCTCAACAGAGCGACAAGCAATCCAGAATAGTTATCGATCCTCGAACCTCCTCCTCCTCCTCCTCCTCCTCCTCCTCCTTCTCCTCCCTCCTCCTCCTCCTCCTCCTCCTCCTCCTCCTCCTCCTCCTCCTCCTCCTTCCTCCTCCTCCTCCTCCTCTCCTCCTCCTCCTCCTCCTCCTCCTCCTCCTCCTCCTCCTCCTCCTCCTCCTCCTCCTCCTCCTCCTCCTCCTCCTCCTCCTCCTCCTCCTCCTCCTCCTCCTCCTCCTCCTCCTCCTCCTCCTCCTCCCCTCCTCCCTCCTCCTCTCCCTCCTCCTCCTCCTGCTCCTCCTTCTCCTCCTCCTCCTCCTCCTCCTCTTCCTCCTCCTCCTCGACGCTCCTCGAGCTGTGGTCTGGAGGCCCAGGCACCTGGAGGCCTGGGAGCGCTCCCGCCCGCAGCGGGTGGCACAGTCTTTTTGTGCCCGCCGCCCGCAGGAGAACCGCTCCTTCGGACGGAGCTGCGCCCCGCCGGCCGGGCCCCCGTACTGCCCAGGGCGGCCTCCGGTGTGGAGGCGGCGGGGGCGGGAGCTGTCCGTCGGCTAGACGTACGAGTGGCCCTTCGCCGGGGTGACCTCTGGTGCGGGCCCATTGGGATCCCCCGGTCGCCGAAGGCGGTGCGGCAGTGGCGTCTCGCGCGCTCGTGTTTGGTCCCCCCGCGGCCCCCCCACAAGCCACGCACCAAAGGTCACTCCTACCCAGAGCAGCCCGAGGGAGGGAATTGGCGGCGCGCGCATTCCATCTGTCCGGCGATGTTGTTGTTTCTACCCGCGGTTTTTCTCCAATCTGGGCATTCGAGAGGCCGTTTGCGGGTCTGGGACAATCAGAAATTGATCCGGGACGTCCTCCTCCTCCTCCTTCCCCCCTCCAACTTATGGTGGTGGTGGTGGTGGTGGAAAACCGGCCCATCATGGTGGGGCCATCCACACGTCTCGTTTCAGCTTAGCACTATCGTTGGACTCTTTCTTATACTCTATTCGCGTACCTATCTGCCTTGCCTTCGTAGCTAGAAAGACGGAGGGGGATCATTTACAGAACGGGGCCTCGCTTGAGTGGCAGGCCGACTGGTCGCTGGTCGTTCAAGGGGGCCGCTTCCCAGAGGGGAGCATGACACTTGTGGGGAGTCAGAAGGCAAGGACTTACCGTTGGCACATCCCCGGTTCACTCTCGTCCTCCTCCTCCTCCTCCTCCTCCTCCTCCTCCTCCTCCTCCTCCTCCTCCTCCTCCTCCTTCCCGGTTACGAAGGCGAGGAGGAGGAAGAGGAGACGGCAATCAGGACGAGAGACGAGGAGGAACAGGAGGGGAGCAGGCAGGAGGGGGGCGGGGAGGAGGCAGCAGGACCAGTCGGAGCTCGAGGCGGAGGACGTGGCAGGAGAGGCCAGCCAGGGAGACGTGCGCGCCAGGCCCTCGGCCGGCGACCCCAGCCGCGACGCGGAGCGCGCCGCGCCGCAGCCGCCGCGGGCCTGGCCGCAGTCCCGCACCGCAGCCGCCGCCGCGCGCCGCGCGGTGTGGCCATCGGACGGCCCCCTCATCGAGGCCGCAAGACGACGACGCCGTCGCCGTCGCCGTCGCCGCCGCCGTCGCACGTGTTCGCGCGACCTCGTCGGGGTTCCTGGAGGCTCTCCTGCCTCGAGTTAGGATGCTGCAGCTTGTTTTAGCCTGGATCACCAGAGGGAACTTCGGGCACCAAGAGAGTACCGAAACTCGAGGGTTCTCACGCGTCGGGCCCTGGGAGACACTCGTTCGACACTGTTTCGACACCTTTCCGGGTGCTCGAAATTATTTTTGGGATGTGGTCCTTGAGCACGAAGGGAGCAGCATGAGCCTCGGGACCCGTCCCGGCAGCTGCGCCTCGCCGCGAGCGCTCCCGAGACGCCCGGATGGTCCCGAGCGGCCGCCAGAGGCCCGAGCTAGACGGCCAGAACGCCACGGGCCCAGGCCCCACCGGAAGAAGAAGGGGGTCCGACCTGAGGTGAAGTCGGGCGTGTCCCTCTACAGGAGGAAGGTTCAACAACAGTCAAAACATGGTATGGGGCCACTTTTTGTCGAGCACCTGTTGACTATTGTGGCGTCTTTTTCATGGCACTTTTCATTCTTCGCCCGGAATCCGCCTGCAGGGGGACATGCCCGACCTAATCCTGAGGGCATCGGCTCCTGGGTCCTGGGGCACTCCCCAGGCCCCGGAGCCCTCGCCGCACGACCCAGGACGCAGAGCTGGTCCTGGGGGAGGGCCCCGGGGGCCCAGGCTCCGTGTCGTTGTCCGTGTGGCACAGGCGCCGCCTGCCCATCAGCGACACCGCGGACCGCTCTGGGCAGCACTCGCACTCGCTGTGAGGAGTCGTGGCCGTTGTTCCCGCTCCGATCTCGGGCGTGCCAGGGAGAGGAGGGGCGAGACTTTGACGTCGCTCGCCCTTGCTGCATGTTTCTGGGCACCCTTGGGCGCCGCCATGTTACCGCGGTTGCCTCCGCCTCTGACTCCTTGCCAGAACTCGTTCTGGGCTCAGTCGGTCTGCGAAGAGGGACGGCGACCGGGACACATGGTCCATGCCGACCCGACCGATCCGATTCGATGTCGCGTTAGGTTGGCCCGATGCGATTCGAGGCCACTGCTCCGACGATCCGATACGGCTCGATGATTGCATGGCGCTGTTGTGCATCTGAGCGCCTCCAATCCCCCCCGAGATCCGACGTCGCGAAAAATCAGCATCGCGAAACATCACTGCCAGAGCGACGCGTGCTTCTGCGGCACTTCTCGAGCCGGCTCGACCTGCGAGAGCTCCTTGGGCCTGGGCCTGGGCGACGGCGCCCAGTGCGAACAGAGATGCGACGCCAGGGTTTCGGGGGCCATTCGATTCTGTCTGCGTGCCGAGGTGGCGTGCGTTCCGATGCGGTCCGGCCGACTGGCCTCGACGGCGACACGGCTCGGCGACGCGCGCGCGATGCGCGGTGCCCTGGCCGGAGGTCGCCGGAGAGAACGTCGAGGTGGTCCAGACGCCGCCGTCGCGGCAAGCCAGCGGAGACAGCTCGGACTCGGCAAGGCTCAGGGCTGCGCACAGAGGTCGGAGGTGAGGCCAGCCGAGACTCAGCGGCTCACGCCGGCCCTCCCGGGGGTTCTTCTTCGTCTTTGGGCGCCCGGGAGACTCCTCGTCGATGGCCCCCGGGAGGGGTGCGGGGTTGGGCCGGGCTGGGGAGCCGCTGTGATCTCCATTGGCCTTTCTCCGATCAAGATCCCCGCCCGGAGGTCAGGGCAGCCTTTGGGCGTTCCCAGCGCCCAACCACCTCGAGCGTGGCATCGCTCGGGCGTGCTCACCTTTTCTCGGCGAGGACCATCGAGGAGCATCCTGGATCATCCTGCGAAGAATAGCTGCGCGGAGCGGAAAACTGCACGGGGAATGGGCGCCCGAGCGATGGCAAGCGAGGGAGGTGGTGCGGGAGGGACTGGCGATCCATGAGTGGGCCGCAATCACTTAGTCCCTACAGTACCGTTTCTAATACATGCTCCGCGTGCGGATCATGTGTTATAAATGCAAGGATTTAGTATTAAAAACAACGATGAGCTCATGCACAAATTGATTCATACATTGATCATGTATTAAAAATCCGATTTTTGTGTAATCCCATGTTTTAAAAACTGCCCTGTAGTCCCCTGGTGTGGGGGGTTCTGTCTTGCAGAGGGCCTGGCCCACGATGCTGGCGGGGGCGGGCCTGAGGAGTACCATCATTCTGGCGGGATGGCCTGTAGGGCCGTGGAGAGGTGGGCACCTGCAGCCCACTGGCGGCGAGCGAGGGGGGAGGTGAGAAGGAGAAGGCCTTCTCAGAAGGCGGCGGGACGTCTCAGAAGCCTTCGCGCCGTCTGGGAAGTCGTCCGCGTCTGCGGGGAAGGCTCAGAACACTTCTCCCAAGGCCTGGGGACGTCCCAGATTTCTGAGAAGGCCCGCCCCTTCTCACTTCCCCCCCCGGGCTCGCTGCCGAGTCGTGGGAGAGAGGGTACACCTGCAGCCTGGGCAGGACGGGTAGTCTGTGGCTCCGTCGCCACGGAATGACTTCCAGCCGATATCGGTGACATCTTGTTTTTTCAAGACGGGATCCCTGGTAGTCCCGACCCTGTCCCCGGGGCTGGTTTTTCACCCCGGGCCGTTCTTGACGGTCCCGCAGCCGGGCGAGAGCCCCTGGAGGCCGAGAATCGTTAAAAGTGTGGCCTCTTGATTTTGTCACGACGTCAGCACGTTTGGGTTTAATTCGGGCATGTCCCTCTAATGGAGCACAACTCAAGAATAGTTACGAAGTAGTCTGGAGACGATTTTTCTATTAGTTTCGACTATTACTGGGTACGTTTGACTGTTTTCCATTTTTCTTCACACATCTGCCTGTAGGAGGACATGCCCGACCTAAGTCTGGGTGCGGGAGTCTGTGCGGAGGAGCCCGAAGCTTTGCCAGCTCAGACGTACTAGACGTGACCAGTGGCTCGACGTTGCGGTGAGCTAGCAGCTAGTGCTCATCGCGCCGAACCTGGGTCGCCGGGAGATCGCGATTGCGGCGCAAGGCTGGGCCAGTGGTCCTGACCGGTCGCGCGGGCACGCGGTTCCGACATTTGCTGCGTATTCAACGGGCAGCCAAAAAAGACATGCGCGCCGCTCGGACATTTGCCTGAGGAGAAGAGACACCGATACCGCTGCGCGCCACTCGGCATCGGTTCCAGCCAGTCCCATCTGGTCAAATTCCAATGCTCGGACGATCCAGTGCGGCCCGATGTTTGTGTGGCGCTGCTGCGCACCATGGCGTCGTGGCGCAGTCTCTCCGGTTCGACCGGTGCAGCCCGATGCGGTGCACATTCCGATTCGAGTGGACTTCCCGAACCGATGCTGACTGATCTTGCGTCACGGCTCCTGCTGCCCTCCTGACCCTCTTGCCCCGTGTGCTCCCCCGTCTCCTCCTCCTCCTCCTCCTCCTTCTCCTCATCCTCATTCGATGGGCGGAACGCCTCCATCCGCCTTCCCTAGCCTCGCCCTTTCGCTCGGCTCGCTCTCTCGTTCCCCAACAGCCAGTTCCCTCGCTCGCTCGCTCCCGCCGGTTGCAATTACGAGCGGCCCTTTGCTGGAGTGTTTTGCAGTACGCGGCTCTCGGTGGGGCCGCTACTGTCGCATCGCATACAATGCCTTTGGCTGGGTCGGGATCCTTCCTCTAAGTCACGCGTGCCCAGTCGTTCCTACTGCGGGGGACTTTGAGAAGACCCCGTCTTCGTCCGTCGCTCATTTGATTTTGCGCGCAGCATCCCTGGGTTTCCTCCCAGTGCATGCCGCCAAGGAAGCGACGACGACGAGGACGCCGACGACGACGCCGACGACGAGGACGACGAAGGCGACGACGACGATAACGACGAAGGCGACGACGACGACGACGACGACGACGACGACGACGACGACGACCAGGACGACGACGGCGACGAGGACGACGGCGACGACGACGCGGACGAGGACGAGGACGAGGACGAGGAGGAGGGGGAGGGGGAGGGGGAGGAGGAGGAGGGGGAGGAGGAGGACAACGACGACGACGACCACGACGACGAGGAGGTCGACCTCGCCCCCCTGCCCTCTCGGGAGAGCCCCCCCCTCCCCAGCCTTCTCGGGAAGGCCGCCCCCTCGCGCCTTCCCCCCCCCTCGCGCGCGCCGCCTTGGCCGCGCCCTCGAGACGCTCCCTCCTCTTCTCAGGAGGGGAAACAACGCACAGACACAATGAATCGTCGATCCCCTGGAAAATATAGGAAAGCATGGGAAGTGGGGGGGGGGAAGACAAAATCCCAGAACATATGGGAAGTGATGGGGAAGCCTGTGATCTGTGTCTGTCTATTGGTGTGTCCCAGGGCCCCTTCAATTCTACCGGAGGGCCAGGCCCTGGGCGGCGCGCCGTGTCCTTCCTGCTGCCCTCCCCTCGAATGCCCCACGACACGATTGTCAGAGGGGCCCACGACCATTTGTCCCCCCTCCACTTGCGGCCAGCTTTCTGTTACCATTTGTCCCCCCCCCTCCGCGTACTGCAAGTTCGGTTGTTACATCGACTCCTGAATGCGAATAGCAATCAAGATCACGCGAGTCCGCTGACTTGAAAAAAAGAGAGGGGCCGAGCGGTGCTTCTCGCTGTCCCCGGGCGCGTGGCCGGAGTGGAGCTCCGCGGTGCGGGTGGTTTTGGCTGTTGGCGTTGCGTTGTTGATGTCGTCGTCCTCGCCCGCGACCCACCCGCGACCCACCCTGCCTCCGCCCACCCTCACGCGTATCCGCCATTGCGGGGCGCTGCGTCTCAATCCAGGCACGTTTTTCCTTAGATTTCGGCTCTCTGGGGCCGTTCTCGGGCCTTGAGACAATCAAGCATGGATCCGGGACGAGCATTTGGCCGCAGGGAAGTGGTCGAGGTTGCGGATTGTAAAAGTCACATCGGCGGATGTCAGGGCTTGTGAGGTGGACGACTCCTCGTGCCCCACCCAGGCCAGTCTACCCCAGGTTTGCTCCGCCGCCCCCGTCGGCCTTCGCCCGCACGGAGCCCCCGCTCCTCCTCAGGACATGCGTCCGACGTCACGGTGATTGTCTCGTCGCGCGGGCCCCCACCGGATTTTGCGGCCCCGTCCCCGCCGAGGACGTTTTTTGTTATGGTTCGCCCTCGGCAGTGCTTCCTGGTGTTCCCAGGGTCCGAAACGGGCCTCTGGGGAGGCCAACCAGCGTTAAACAAGAAGAGGCACAACAACCAGTACTTATGTTGGCAGCGGCGGTGTGAAGGCACGAATAGCTATGTGCATCATACATATTTGCGAAGATACACACGCGTACCCCGGTACACACATACATCCGTACACATACATACATACATACATACATACATGCATGCATGCATGCATGCATGCATGCATACATGCATACATGCATCCATGCATCCATGCATACATGCATACATGCATACATGCATACATGCATACATGCATACATGCATGCGTGCATGCGTGCATACATACACACATACTTACACACGCGCGCACGTACATACATTCTTACGTACGCGTACGCACTGACATACTTGCATTTACGCATACATGCATACAAATACATAACTACGCACCTATATACATGCACACATACCCACATACATACAGACAGGCATATCTACCTGCATACATTAGCACATGCATAAAACAGACCTCCATGCATACACACATACATGCACACATGCATACACACACACGCACATACATAAATACACGCGCGCACATGAATGCATACATGCATAGACACACACACATGCATACATACACACATGCATGCATGCATACATTCATATCTACTTACAGACATGCATGCACACACATGCATGTATGCATATATATACGTAAAACCATAATCATCCATACACACATACACATATGCAACCATAGAGTTACGTACATGCACGCACGCATGGACACATACATACACACATACAGCCGCCCATGCATACATTCATACAGGCATACATACACACACATGTACATATAAATACAAGAACCCAAGCAGGTAACCATACATACCTGCCATCACACCTACATACACACATTTCCACATACCGACGTACATACAGACATAAGGTCATAAAGACATGCAGACGTACCGACATACATACATACATGTATCCATACATACGTACGGATATACATACGAACACACATTCACACATACATACAGGCATACATGCATACATACATACAGACACACAGACATACATACACACATACATACATGCTTGCATGTACGCATAAACACATACACAACAAACGCATAGGAACCAGCCAACCTACACAACGATATACACAGACACAGGAACACCACGGCACGATGCTGCATATGTATATATATATATGTATATGTATACACCATCGCCCCCGCAGTTGCGGATAAGAGTGAGTGGGCGGCGGGGGTCGTCGGCAGTCTGCGAAGCTCTGAAGAAGCCTGCCGCAGGCTCCGACCTTTCGCAATTTATACGACGAGCTCGCCGCAGGCGCCGAATTTACGTCAGAGCATTGTAGGTGGATCGCGGTTGGGTCGCGGGGTGGGTCGCGGGGTGGGCCGCGGGTGGGTCGCGGGCGGGTCGGGGGCGAGGACGAAAATAACAATAAACAACAACAAACAACAAGCAACGAGAAGAATCTGCGCCGCAGAGCTCCACTTCAGCCACGCACCAAGGGACAAGTAATGACCGTTTGGCACCTCACCCTGATATGCGACCATCTAAGTGCATTCGTGCATGCATACAGGCACCCCCAACATATACAAGGTAACCGAGCAGCACACAACACACGCACACACACATACATACATGTATATGCGTATACATATATTTATTTATGTACGAATATCTGTAGATGTCTATATGTATACTTGGAGTCGCAGCTCTGCGTGCGGCGACAAGACGTAGAAGGTCGAAAACCGTGAAGCGCGCGTATACGCCCGCCCGGGCACTCAGAGACCACTCAGGGCCTCGCAGGCGTTGGCTGCTATAACCATATGGGCTTGGATGCCGGGGAGGGGGCGGTGAGCAGACCAGACTACGGTGAGGTGGAGGGTAACATAAGGCAAGCGGGACTGGACACACACACACACATTTCTAAGCCGGCGGCGCGGAGAAACCTCAGGCGCGGTCGGCAGATGGAGGTGCCAATCGCGAACGAAATCAGTCGAACGCGGGCACACATACACAACACACAACACACACACATGAGCACCAGCGCAACGCGTTGTCCTGCCTCACGGCGCCAGATGCCCGGAGCCCTGGTCGATTGCACTCTGGGCGCAGCGTGCCCCGCCCCTCCAGACGGCAGCCGCGCGGCCGCGCTGCGCGCTGCCGCCGCCGCCGCCGCCGCCGCCGCCGCCGCCCCCGCCGCCGCCGCCCGCCGCCGCCGCCGCCGCCGCCGCCGCCGCCGTCGTCGTCGTCGTCGTCGTCGTCGTCGTCGTCGTCGTCGTCGTCGTCGTCGTCGTCGTCGTCGTCGCCGTCGCGCGCTCCGCGCCGCCAGGCCGCCGCCTGCTTCCGAGGGGCGCGCGACGAGCGCCTCGGCGGCGTGGCGCACGCGTGCGGGGCCTGGCTGGGCCGCCTCCGCGTGGGGCCGGCCAGCTCGGGGCCGTGTTCGGCCGCTTCGCTTTTTTGGGGCAGTCGTTGCGCCGCTGCGCCGTTCTGCAATGCCAGTCTTCGGGGGAGGGCAAGGCACCCATGCCGCTACGCCTCGCCCCGTGCTCGCCATGTGGGGTCTCCTGGGAGGCCCTCGTCACCACCTCTGAATTCGCCTCGAAGTCCTGGTCCGAACGCAGCCCGGGAGAGATCCGCGAAGTAGCGGTATCGGTACCTTTTCGCCTCCCCAGTTCTACAGCGCCGTTCCACAACGCCGTTCTACAATCGGGGAAACGTGAGACTTGAGTACGCCGGAGCTCGGGTTTGCCGAGCGCGTCCTGGACTTTGACGGTCCAGTTTCCGTGGGATGTTTGCAGCGGGAGTTCGCGTCATTTTCGTGATGGCCCTGTCAGGCCAACCCGAGTCCCCCGAACCCGAGTCTTACGTCTCTTTGATATAAGTTTCGACAAAAAGATAATTCCAAGATTGGTTCATTGCCGCCTCTTGTCAGCCATTCAAGGTCGCCCCCTCCGTCGTCAGAGCCTAGCGAAGCGGGGTCTGGGTGGCTGCAACTCGGCAGTTCCACGACGACCAACACTGCAGAGAAGGCGCCAACAAGTACTCCGCGCGCACGACAATCAAATCGCGTGCGTGAAACATTTTTTGAGGTTCATGTTGACGAGGGTCACGCCGAGGCGCTGAAAGAAAGACCGCCTCGGCCTCAGGAGAGAGGCGTTGGTGCTCGGGCCGTCCATTATCAGATCTCGGTCGGAGGGCCTGCTTGCGGCCGAGGCTCGCCGTGGCCAGAAAAGCCTCTCTTCGTACCTTCTGCGGCGCTCCTTGTGAGGCGAATCTTGTCGAGGGTAGCATTAAGTCGGGCCTGTCCCTTTACAGGAGGAATATCCAAAAATAGTTAAAACATAGTCGGGGAACGATTTTTTGATTGAGCATTTTTGTGATATGTTTGGATATTCTTTATTGTTCGTTGTTCGCCCAGAACCCGCCTGTAGGGGGACTGGCCCGACCTACGGGTAGCAGGCTGTCTCCAGGCCATCGGTTCCGGTCCGCCTGGGTGCTGCCATCGGTTCGGCCTTTTCGAGGCTGGTGTCGTCGTGGGCGTCTAGATGGTCCAGGGGCGCCTCTCCAGGCCCTCTCCAAGGTCCCAGGGTGCGGGGGTGCATCGACCCCAAATCGCGCATTCTCGTCGAGCGCAGGGGAAGGAGGAGGAGGAGGGGGGGGTGGAAGAAGCAGAGATAGAGGGGAGGAGGGGGGAGGAGGGATCAGGGGCAGCGATCGGGAGGGATAGGCTCGATGGAGGGGCGTATCGACCCCAAGTCGCCCACTGTCGCCGAGCGCGCCCCACTGCTCGCGGAGCGCCCGCTCGCAAGCGCCCGCGAAGCGCGCGCTTGCCTCGATGTGATGACCTCCAGCATCGGATCCAGACCACTTTCCAGGGGGGAAAAAGCACAGACACAATTAATCGTCGATTCGCCAGAAAATATGGGAAAATATGGGAAGTGGGGGGGAAGACAACAACCCGGAAAAGATGGGAACATGTGGGGAATCTCGTTATTTGTGTGTGTATTTATTTGTGTCCCGGGGCCCCTTCACACCTGCGAGTGGCTCCTTCCTGCGATCCGTGGAACGCGCTTGCCTACATCCGTCGCCTGCAGGAGCCTGATCGCCCGCCCCGCTCACGAGCGTGCGGTTTCGCCAGCGGGTGCCTATCGCCCGTCCATCGGCGACGTGCCGCCGCGCCACCGCGGGCGCCCTCAGGCCCAGGGCAGGCGGGGCCATGGGGGGCATGGGGAGCACCATGCCCTGAGGGCCACTCACGCTTGGCGGCATCAATTGCACCCCACACAGTCGCGCGCCGTGTGGAGGCCAGAATGCCTCCTCCTCCTCCTCCTCCTCCTCCTCCTCCTCCTCCTCCTCCTCCTCCTCCTCCTCCTCCTCTTCCTCCTCCTCCTCCCCCGAAGCCATCCGCTCTCGGGGGGTGTTGGGCTGCCGGGGAGTCCGCGCGGGGCGAGCCTGGAAGGGCCAGCAGCCAGACTGACGGATTTGGCCTACAGCCACGGCGTCGAGACAAGGACCGCTTGGGGCTCAGGACCCAGACCCCCTCGAGTCATGAAACAATCACGACGGGAAGTTTTTCGCCATTCTCGGCCTCTGGAGGCCCTTGCCGGGCCTCGGGACCGTCAAAAAACGTCGCAGGATGAAAAACCGGTCCCGGGGAATAGGTCGAATCTTGGGGGTCGAATCCTCTGGGGGTCGACGTCATGAAAAAATCAGGACGTCGGAAGTTTGGGGAGGAGCACTGGTTTTCGGGCCGTTCCTCGGGTTTTGGTCGGGGAGCCTATCGGCGGCGGCAAAGAGGGGGGTGATGATTAAGGGGGGGAGGGGTATCATGGTGTGGGCCATGATCTTTCCTCAGATTTCATGGCGCCTCTTTGTTTTTTCATTGCGTTCCTGGCCCCCCCCTGGGCCGCGCACATGCCGCCGGGCATGATTTGCGCCCCCCCCTCTTGGACGCCCCGCTCTTGGCCGCTCCCGAACCTATTCGTGGCCAGGAAAGCCTCTTCGTTCTTTCGCATGCGTGCATTCTGGTAGCACGCTGATTGTGTTTTCGATTGCTGCGCCGACGAAGCCCAGGCGTCGAGTGCTGCACCGTTTCGGCCAGGGCACCGTCGGGCGCCCCCTGGAGCGCGGGGGTCCCAGCGCCGATACAGGAGATCCGCGCGGAGCGCCGAAAGTTTGTTCTCGTGCAGCCGTCTATTCTTCGACCCCCCTCCTCCTCCTCCTCCTCCTTTCCCTCCTCCTCCTTTCCCTCCTCCTCCTTCCCCTCCTTCTCCTCCTCCTACTCCTCCTCTTCCTCCGAAGCCCTCCTCCTCCGCCTCCTCCTCCTCCTCCTCCTTTCCTTCCTCCTCCTCCTTTCCCTCCTCCTCCTTCCCCTCCTTCTCCTCCTCCTACTCCTCCTCTTCCTCCGAAGCCCTCCTCCTCCGCCTCCTCCGCCTCCTCCTCCTCCTCCTTTCCTTCCTCCTCCTCCTTTCCTTCCTCCTCCTCCTTTCCCTCCTCCTCCTCCTCCGCCTCGTCCTCCTCCTCCGAAGCCCTCCTCCTCCGCTGCAGCACTCCGCCTCCCCTCCCGAGGCCCGCAGCTCTCGGGGAGGGCAGGGGGAAGGGTGGGGGCGAGCCGCCCGAGGTGCCTGGCGGCCGTCTACTGCTGCCACCGCGGCGCGCGGGCCCAGCGCCTGGCCTTGGCGCACTGCGAGCGGGCGCTGCGGCAGCGGGCGGCCCCGGCGGGGGGAGGCGCCGGGCCCTCGGGGGTGGGCGGCGGCCTGGCGGGTCGAGGAGTCAGACTGCAGAATTCGTCGGAGGAGGAAGCCCAGGACCCCCACGAGGACTGAAGACATCACGACGGGAGGTTTGTTATGCCATGTTCGGCCTCCGGGGGCCCTTCCCTGGCCTCGGGACCGTCAAGAAACGACTCGGGATGAGAAACCGGGCCCTCGGGGGCGGGCGGCGGCCTGGCAGGTCGAGGGTCGAGGAGTTGCACTGCAGGGTTCGTCGGAGGAGGAAGAGGTGCTCTGGGTTTTTTATCGAATCGCTTCGCTCATTCCGCCGGCCCATAATTGCGCGCTGTTGTCGACTGAGCACTTGCTTGCGTGCTCGGGGGGGCATTTGGGGAGCCTCCTGGGGCCGCTTGGGGGCCTCTTGGGGGCCGGGCGGCAGCCTGGCAGGTCGAGGAGTTATACTGCAGAATTCGTCGGAGGAGGAAACCCCAGACCCCCTCGAGGAATTAAGAAATCACGACGGGAGATTTTACTCCATATTCGGCCTTTGGGGGCCCTTCCTGGGCCTCGGGACCGTCAAAAAACGACTCGGGATGCGAAACTGGACCCGGGGAATAGGTCGAAACCTCTGGGGGTCGACGGTATGAAAAAATCATGACGTGGTGGCGGCCTGGCAGGTCGAGGGTCGAGGAGTTGCATTGCAGAATTCGTCGGATAAGCGTGGGGGGAGTACCCCCCTGGGGCGACGGGGTTCAACCTCGCCTCGTCGTCGCGCCACGACGGGGGTCGGAGCGCCTTCGGCGCGCGGCGGCTGCCCGCGACGGGGGTCGATGTGGGGCTGTCGGCGGGGGTGACGCCCCCCTAACGCTTATTCAGAAACTCGGAGTACCCATACCGCTGCCCCTGCCTCGTTTTCGCCTTTCTCTGCCTCCTGGGAGGCGCTCGTCGCCACCGCTGAATTCACCTCGAAATCCTGGTAAGAACGCACCCTGGGAGGTCCTGGGAGTATCGGTATCGGTACCGCTGGGTCTCCCCAATGTGTGTTTTCAAGTACAGCTCGATTGGTGACTTGATGCGAGCGCTCTCGAAGTCGCAGAATGGTGCTTTCGAGGATTGCCGATGCAGTAGTTTGCTGGAGCGCCCTGCAGCTGCTTTAAATCTTCAGATCAAGTCCAAAAGTATGCCGATCATCAGCAGAGCAGTTCCAGTACGAACCTTAGTGTCAGCTTTTGATCAACAAATGACCACCCCCTCCCCCCTTGGGGCTGATGAATAGAACCCGCGGGGCGCGAAACATGTTAACAAAAACACGCGCGCCAGGGGGTCGTTGCTGGCGCCGCCGCGGGCATGGTGCACCCCCCTGCGTGGCAACCTCAAAACTGTTGCCTTTCGTCGGAGGTGAGGGGGTGAGATCGAAGTGGAACGGAGAGCCCCCCTACCGGGAAATCGATTTCGGTTTCGTGTTCGTGCGTGCCGTGCGGGCGAGGCGAAGCTGCGTGGGCGGGCGAGAGAAAGTCTCCTGTGGCTGAGGCGCGGCCGGACCAAATGATTCTCCGCAGGGCGGCCGGTGGCGCGCGGTGTCCCGCGGGTGTCCCGCCGGTGTCCCGTCGGTGTCCCGTCGGTGCCCCGCGGTCTCCCGCCGGTGTCCCGCGGTGTCCCGCGATGATGATGATGATGATGATGATGATGATGATGATGATGATGATGATGATGATGATGATGATGATGATGATGATGATGATGATGATGATGGTGCTGCTGATGATGATGATGTTGCTACTGATGATGATGATGACGATGATGATGATATGAGGATGATGGTGTCCCGATGATGATAATGATGATGCTGCTGATGATGATGATCATGACGAGGATAATGATGCTGATGGTGTCCCGATGATGAGGATGATGATGATCATGATGATTATGTTGATGATCATGATGATGACGATGATGGTGTCCCGATGATGATGAGTATGATGATGTTGATGTCGATGATGATGATTATGATTGTGTCCCGATGATGATGATGTTGATGATGATGATGAGGTTGATGATGATTATGGCGTCCCGATGATGATGATGATTATTAGGATGATGTTGATGATGATGGCGTCCCGATGGTGATGATGATGATTGTGATGATGATGATGATGATGTTGATGCTGATGTTGGTAATGATGATGGTGCCCAGATGATGACGATGATGATGATGCTGATGATGATGCTGATGATGCTGATGATGATGATGATGTCGATGATGAGGATGAGATGATGATGATGGTGTCCCGATGATGATGATGATGATAACGATGGTGATCATGATGGTGTCCCGATGATGATGCTGCTGATGATGATGACGATGACTGTGTCCCGATGTTGCTGATGATGATTATGATGATGATGATTGTGATGATGGTAATGATGATTATGGTGGTGTCCTGATGATGTTGATGACTGTGATGATGATGATGTTGGTGTTAATGATGAGGACGGTGTCCCGATTATGATGATGTTGGTGATGATGATGTTGATGTTGATGGTGTTGTTGATGATGACGATGACGCTGATTGTGAGAGCGGTTGTGATATCGATAGTGAGATCGATAGTGAGACCGAATGTGAGATCGATTGTGAGATCGATTGTGAGATCGATTGTGAGATCGATAGTCAGATCAATTGTGAGATAGATCGAGTGAGATCGATTGTGAGATCAATCGAGGGAGATCGATCGAGCGAGACCGATACTGAGATCGATAGTGGGATCGATAGTGAGACCGATCGAGTGAGACGTTGGTTCCTCCCCCCCCCGAACCTCCTTATCACCCGAAGGGTGGTCGTATAGGTATAGAATTCTTGACGTTTCGCGTATCCCCACCAGAGTTGTTCTGAGGTTGACTCCGGTTGTTATGACCGCAGGCGTACTCTGTCAGCCGTTGGATGCGTTCTCTGAAGCTGCGACGGTTCGCTGGCGCTGTCAGAGACCCTTCTCCCCTCCTGGACGACGTCAGCTCTTTTGCCTACGGTCTCGCTCTTACCCGACAGACACCCTGGGCTCTCTGGCACTCTTCGCCCACGCAGACTGATCCCCACTACCTTGTGATTGTCGACCGACACGATCCATGACTGGGGATGAGCGTCGCGCCATTTTGGCAGCGTCCTCCCTGCTTCCTGGGTGGCTGTTTCCTTTCAGACTCCCTGGGCTGCAGTTTGCACCGCCGCCTGACCCGCGGCCCCCGCGCGCGCCCGGCTAATTCGTCACGGCCGCAGCCCGACCGTGACCCGCCGCCGCTGGCGCTTCCGCCTGCGGCTGTAAAAAAAAAGTATCCCCACCAGCCCATCCAGAAACGACGCCCAGGCGAGTAGAGGCGATCATGGAAGCGGGGCAGCATACAGAGGAACAAGGGGCTGGGGAGGCCGTCGTACCCCAAGGGGGGGGGGGATGGAGGACGTGTCGGAGGCGGAAGAGGAGGATGATGAGGGTGGGGAGGGAGGAATGAGGAGGAGGAGGAATAGGCGGATGATGATGTTGATGTCGATATTGATGATGCTGATGATGACGATGATGGTGGTGGTCTTGACGATGGTGATGATGATGATGATGATGATGATGATGTTGATGATGATGATGATGATGATGATGATGATGATGATGATGATGATGGTGATGATGAGGGGGGAGGAGGAGGAGGATAAGGGCGATCAGAAGAGTCAAAGGCCTCTTTGAATGCCTCGCGGAGTGTCTTGGGATGTCTCTTTGGATACTCTTTGAGGTCTCTTGGGGCGTCTTGGGGGCCTCTTGGCGGTCCCGGGAGCTTCTTGGACCGTTTTGGGTGCCTCGTGGGAGCCTCTTGGGGCCTCTTGGGGGCCTCCTGGGGGTATTTTGGGGGACTCTTGGAGGCCTCTTGGGGCCTCCTGGTCGCCTCTTGGGGCCTCCTGGGCGCCTCTTGAGGCCCTCTTGGGAGCCTTGGGGGCGTTTTTGGGGCCATCTTGGAGGGAGTCGATCAAACAAAAGGGGGGGTTCAATTAGCCTCCCCCCTCGGGAGCCTCCAAAATCTGCAAAAAAATTTGGTAAAACCGATGATTTGGGCTTCCTATCTTGGGGCCAAAAGAGCCGTCCGACACCTCGCGGCCCGCCCCGTCCAGGTCCAGGGGAGGGGGTAGGGGGAGGGGTAAACCCCTCCCCAAGGGGGAAGAGGGAGGGGTGGAAGAGGATCTGCTCTAGCCCACCCACGCCCAGAGGGCTGGTGGGATTTGTCATAGGGGTCGTACACATCCGAGGCGAATGTTTTCCCCCTTCTCCAGCGTCGTCGTCGTCGCCGTCGTCGTCGTCGTCGTCGTCGTCGTCTTCTTCGTCGTCCTTGTCGTCGTCGTCGTCGCCGTCGTTGTCGTCGTTGTCGTCTTCGTCGTCGTCGTCGTCGCGTCGTCGTCGTCGTCGTCGAGTACAGCGGGGTTGCGCAGACCCCCCCTAGGGCATCCGCAGTGCGTCGTCGTCGTCGTCACGTCGTCGTCGTCGTCGTCTTCTTCGTCGCCGCCGTCGTCGTCCTCGTCGTCGTCGTCGTCTTTGTCGTGTCGTCATCGTGCGCCGTCGTCCTCGACTACAGCGGGCCTGCGCAGCACACCCCGCACCCCCATAGGGCATCCGCAGTGCGTCGTCGTCGTCGCCGCCGTCGCCGTCTGCCCGCCGTCCGTCGTCGTCGTCGTCGTCGTCGTCGTCGTCGTCGTCGTCGTCGTCGTCGTCCTCGTTCTCATCCTCGTCCTCGTCGTCGTCGTCGTCGTCGTCGTCGTCCTCGTCCTCGTCTTCGTCTTCGTTTTCGTCGTCGTCGTCGACGTCGTCGTCGTCATCGTCGTCGTCGTCGTCGGCGACGACGGAGACCACGACAGATGGAGGGAGGGGGACTGCCCGCCGCCTTGCTCGGGTCGGACGAAAGGCTGGGGAAGGAAAGGGGGGGTTGCGAGACTTGCTGCGCGCATCTGGTTTCGGTCGCCCCGTCGAGGGGCCAGTCCTCGATGCATGGCCGCTTTCGGTGCCAGGGGGCGCTCGGGAAATTATCAATGTGAGTTGTTGCTCGCGGGCCCGCGAGGCAGCTGGCCCCCCCCTGGCTGCGGCCAGAGCACAGGAAACGCATCGGTTTGACAGAAAAGAACACGGAAAGTGCGGGGGCGAGCGCCGACAATAGGTCTTCATTTCAAACAGGTGTCGCCCTGGCTCACGGTCCCTGCTCATTCCGCCTTTGCCTCCCGCCCCCCTCCCCTCCCCCAATCTGTGCTGTCTGTCGCCTGGCCGCTGGCGGCTGGGCGTCGGCGCTAATCACCGGCGCCGCCGCCGTTGATTTTCAATCTGGCGGGCGCCACCCCGCGATTCGCCTGAGCAGGGAAACTATGTTTTAAAACACGCGTCCCCCACGGATTTGTTTATCACAAGCTGACATTATGTTTCTGGTATAGCTCGAGTAATGGACCGATCTTGGTGTTCCCGGGAGGCAGTCCCAGACCTCCAGTCCCATTGTGTGTGTCGCTCCCACTGACGTGCAACGCCCTGGAGTCGATCTAGAACAACAGCCCCCAAACCGATGGCATGTGCACCCGGACCCATCAAGGTGCAGCCCTCATCGCAAAGATGGAGCCCCCAGGGCGAGGGCCCCCAGGGGCAGCCCAGAGTGGCCGATGAAGTGTGTATGTTTGTATGTGCGTGTGTGCGTGTGTGTATGTGTGCGCGTGTACACGTGAGCGTGTGCACTTGTGTACGTGTGTACGTGTGTGCGCGTGTGTTTGCGTGTGTATATGTGTGCCCGTGCGTGCGTGCATGTGCATGTGCGTGTGCGTGTGCGTGCGCGCGCGTGTGTGCGGGTGTGTGTATGTGTATGTGTGTGTGAGTGTGTATGTGTGTGAGTGTGAGTGCGTGTGTGTGTGTGAATGTGTGAATGTGTGAATGTGTGAATGTGTGAATGTGTGAATGTGTGAATGTGTGAATGTGTGAATGTGTGTGTGTGAGAGTGTGTGAGAGTGTGTGAGAGTGTGTGAGAGTGTGTGAGAGTGTGTGAGAGTGTGTGAGAGAGTGTGTGAGAGTGTGTGAGAGTGTGTGAGAGTGTGTGAGAGTGTGTGAGAGTGTGTGAGAGTGTGTGAGAGTGTGTGAGAGTGTGTGAGAGTGTGTGTGTGTGTACGCGCGCGCGCGTTTGTGTGGGTGTGTTTTTTTTGTGTGTGTGTGTGTGTGTGTGTGTGTGTGTGTGTGTGTGTGTGTGTGTGTGTGTGTGTGTGTGTGTGTGTGCGTGCGTGCGTGCGTGCGTGCGTGCGTGCGTGCGTGCGTGCGTGCGTGCGTGCGTGCGTGCGTGCGTGCGTGCGTGCGTGCGTGCGTGCGTGCGTGCGTGCGTGCGTGCGTGCGTGCGCGCGCGCGCGCGTGCGTGCGTGCGTGCGTGCGTGCGTGCGTGCGTGCGCGTGCGTACGCGTGCGCGTGCGCGTGCGCGTGCGCGTGCGCGGGCGCGGGCGCGGGCGTGGGCGTGGGCGTGTGTGTGTGTGCGGTCGTGTGCGTTTGCGTGTGCGTGTGCGTGTGCGTGCGTGCGTGCGTGTTTGCCTGTGTGCGTGTGCGTGTGCGTGTGCGTGTGCGTGCGCGTGTGTGCGAGTTGAGTTCCCGCTGCCGAGCGCAGGGTCAGCGCGCTCCACGCCCGCGGCAGGGGCCGCGACAACGGCAGGGCCTGCAGAGGTCGGCGGGTCGCGGCGGTCGCCCCTCTGAGCACCCCCACGGCACCACGGCGGATTGAGGCAGCGCCCTGGTGACGGGTTTGAAATATCGTAAGAGTCCTCTCTCTCCCTCTCTCTGTTTTTACGTGGGTGTCGGACGGGCTTTGTGGGTGCTGGCCAATGCGGCGCTCAGGCAGCTGCGGGTCTCTGTCAATTGTCGCTCTGGGGGGCTTTGACAGCGGAGTGGTGGCCCCGCGTTTTCTTGACCCGGCCGCCCCCTGCTCCAAGGGTCTGCCGCCGGAGCCGTTACCGATCAAGTTACACGCGCTACAAGCACGACGCGGCCGGCATCATACGAGTGCCATTTCCCTTCTGGGGCCACTCCAGAATCACGGTGTCCCACTTTCACCATTTAGCGACGACGGCGCCTGCAGTCTGCCTGCAAGGTTTGCAACTACCCACGTCCTTCTTTCTGGCACCTGTGGCAGGACTGCCCCGAGTTCGACCACGCCCGGCACAACGTTGAGTGGAGGCATACCATTCCCCACGCTTTTGGGTCTTCTCAGCCCCGAGTGACAAACAAATCAGGATGGATTACCTACCAGGCGGATCCGTCCGCCATGAAGCGTACGAGGTGTCTGGCTGGGACTTGCGAGCTGGCGCTCTACATCCTACGTCGGGGCCTCTCAGGAGACGAAGGCATCCTCCACCCTTCCGACGTCGAAGGGTAGCCCGAGGACCACAGTGGGACCACTCCAGAGTCAGGGTATTCCACTTCACCATTCTCGCGAGGACGGCGCCGCCTGTGCGTGTTGCCACCTCTGCCCGCCGGTCGAGCCGAGGCGGCGCCAGAAGGAAGAGTTCGCCGCGGCGTCCAGGAGCGCGGCGGCGGCCGCCTGCTGCGGCCCTTCAGTGGCAGGGGTGCACCGCAGGGCGCCAGGTGAGCGGTCGAGGAGGCCCTGGCGCTGGGGGGCCTTGCGGGCGGGGTCGGATCGGACATCTCGCTGCCCCGGGGTTCACCTCAGGGGCCGTGCAGGGGCCTTGGCTGCCCTCGCGGCACGGCGCTGAAGGGCCCTGCAGGCATGATGTGGACATCTCGCCGCCCCGCACTCGAGCGAGAAGTGGCGGCAGCTCAGCAGAGGACCCGCCAAGGGCTTGTTTTCGACCCGCCAAGGGTTCGATTTCGACCCACCCGTGGTGGGTTTTCGACCTGCCCAAGATTCGTTTCCGACCCAGGCATCGTTGTCGATCCGCCCAGGGTTCGTTTACGACCCGCCCAGCTCCACCCGAAGAACGTCGGGGTAAGAGTCGATATGTTCAGTCGCTGCCCCACCTGATCGGGGTTGTCGGCCCTGGATGTCAACATTCCTCTTCCTCCACCCTTCTCCACCCGCCTCCTCGATGAGATCGCCATTTGCCCTTGACGTGGAGATGTTGTTCTCTCCTCGGCTGGCCCTGGAGCTTCGCGGATGCACCTACAGTGGACCTGCAGCAGACTCTAGACGAGCTCCAGGGCCCAGCAAGAAGACGGTCCAGTTGCGCTTCGCCTGGCGCCGTTTCCGAGTGCCACTCGGCCCGCGCCCGTTCCTTGCGACGCCCGTGGAATGCACGGCTGCGCCGCTACAGCGCGTGACACCGGGAACAGAATCTCCCCCGCGCGGCGCGACCCCACAGTCACGAAAGACCTTCTGCTGGCGGCAGAGTTCCGATAAGCCGCCTGGTCGTTGTCTCTTCGCCGCCCTGGGCTGCCTCCGCCGCCTTTGTGCATGGTGCACCGTGCACGCGCTCTGCATGCCTACCCCTTTCCTCTCGTCTGATGGGCGTGTTTTCCTCCACCACCACCACACCACCACCACCATAAGTTGCAGGTGGAGGGGGTCCTCCTCCTCCTCCTCCTCCTCCTCCTCCTCCTCCTCCTCCTCCTCCTCCTCCTCGTCCTCCACCTCCTTCACCCCTCAGCCCATCATCGTCTGTTGTGTGTGTGTGTGCCTCTCTTCCCGGCCTTGCCGTGGTGCCCTGGCGTCCCCCCTCTCCGTGCCTCTCTCCCCAGACCAGGGATGGGTGGAAGCGGCGTCATGCACCACAAATCTTCACGTACACGGCCGCGGTTCAGAAAGCGGTTCCAAGAAGGTGGTTCAGGAAGTGTTGCATGGTTTGGTGTAAGAGGGTGGTTTTCGGAAGGTGGTCCACGGGAGGAGGATCAAGAAGGCGGGCGTTCTGCCACGCGCCACGGCGCACTTTTCCCTAGCCCCCGGGCCGCACCGCGCTCGGGAACCCGTCCCCCGCAACTCGGCGTCGCTGCCTTTCGCAACGTGGACGGAGGTTCAGATCCTACCCCGGGACCGGTTCCTGATCCCGAGCTGTTGATCACGAGCTATCCCTCTCTGTCGGTCCCGCGGCTCCTCCTCCTCCTCCCCCTCCTCCTCCTCGTCCTCCTCCTCCTCCTCCTCATCCTCCTCCTCCTCCCCCTCCTTCTCCTCCTCCTCCTCCTCCTCCTCCTCCTGCCCCCTGCGTCCGCAGGTGCCGCCAGCGCCGAGCGGCCACCCAGGCACGCGGCCGGCGAGGGCGGCGAGGCCGCGACGGGGCCGCAGCAGGCGCCCTCTCGCCCTCCCGGGCGAGCCCCGCCCCCCCATTTCATGAAAGTCACGTCGCCAGCTGCCTGGGCCCTTGCCTCGTGCACAAGAGCTCGACGGGAGTTTTTTCGTTGTAGGTTTAGGTCGGGCACGTCCCTCTACAGGAGGAATGCTCAAAATAATCAAAAATAATCTGGCGACGACTTTTTGACTATGCTTGACCATTCTGGGGTATTTTTGGGCTATTTTTGATTTTTCGTCAAAAATACTTCTGCAGGGGGACATGCCCGACCTAATTGCAGGTTCAGGCTCAGCCACGCCAGAGGGGGGGGGCAATGGCATGTGGGCCGAATCCCAACCAACTGGGCCCAATCCCAACCAAATGGGACCAATCCCAACTAGTGCGAAAAGCAAACTGGGCCCAATCCTAACCTGCTTGGGATAGCCTCACAATAAGGTTTTAATTGTAGAGAAGCCCAAGACGACTGTGAAAACCAAGTGGCACCTCTTATGTCAACGCAGAGGTTCTGGAAGCCAACATACGTGCCAGAGTTGGAATTGGTCTCAGTTTTGGTCTGCGCACGAGCACTATGTTAAGATGAGCAAGAGGGCACCGAAGCGTAAGCAACACCGCACCGAATTGCATCGATTCTAGATTATGCAAAATGGATCCTCCTATGGGTAGTAGTAGTAGTAGTAGTAGTAGTAGTAGTAGTAGTAGTAGTAGTAGTAGTAGTAGTAGTAGTGGTAGTGGTAGTAGTAGTAGTAGTAGTAGTAGCAGTAGTAGTAGTAGTAGAAGTAGTCATAGTCGTAGTCGTAGTAGTAGTAGTAGTAGTAGTAGACGAATTAGTAGTAGTAGTAGTAGTAGTAGTAGGAGCAACAGTAGTAGTAGTAGTAGTAGTAGTAGTAGTAGTAGTCGTAGTCGTAGTCGTCGTAGTCGTAGAAGTAGTCGTAGTGATAGTAGTAGTAGTAGTAGTAGTAGTAGTAGTAGTAGTAGTAGTAGTAGTAGTAGTAGTAGTCGTAGTCGTAGAAATAGAAGTAGTAGTAGTAGTAGTAGTAGTGGTAGTGGTAGTGGTAGTGGTAGTAGTAGTAGTAGTAGTAGAGTAGTAGTAGTAGTAGTGTAGTAGTGGTAGTAGTAGTAGTAGTAGTAGTAGTAGGTGGTGGTGGTGGTAGTAGTAGTAGTAATTGTCGAGTCGTAGTCTAGTAGTAGCAATAGTAGTAGCAGTCGTAGTAGTAGTAGTAGTAGTAGTAGTAGTAGTAGTAGTAGTAGTAGTAGTGGTAGTAGTAGTAGTAGTAGTAGGTAGTAGTAGTAATAGTAGTAGTAGTAGTAGTAGTAGTATAGTAGTAGTAGTAGTAGTAGTAGTGGTAGTAGTAGTAGTAGTAGTAGTAGTGGTAGTAGTAGTAGTAGTAGTAGTAGTAGTAGTAGTCGTAGTAGTAGTAGTAGTAGTATAGTAGTAGTAGTCGTAGTAGAAGTAGTCGTAGTCGTAGTCGTAGTTGTAGTAGTCGTAGTGGTAATAATGGGAGCAGCAGTCGTAGTAGTAGTAGTGGTAGTAGTAGTAGTAGTAGTAGTAGTAGTAGTGGTGATAGTAGTAGTGCTAGTAGTAGTAGCAGTAGTAGTAGTAGTATTAGTAGTAGTAGTAGTAGTAGTAGTAGTAGTGGTAGTAGTAGTGGTAGAAGTAGTAGTGGTAGTAGTAGTAGTAGTAGTAGTAGTAGTCGTAGTCATTGTGGTAGTCGTAGCCGTAGTCGTAGTAGTAGGCCGTAGTAGTAGTAGTAGTAGTTTTAGCAGTCGTCGTCGTAGTAGTAGTAGTAGTAGTGGTAGTAGTAGTGTTAGTAGTAGCGTGAGTAGTAGGAGTAGTAGTAGTAGTAGTAGTAGTAGTAGTAGCAGTAGTAGTAGAGGTAGTAGTAGTAGTAGTAGTAGTTGTAGTCGTAGTACTAGTAGTAGTACTTGTAGTAGTAGTAGTAGTAGTAGTAGTAGTCGTAGTAGTAGTAGTAGTAGTAGTAGTAGTAGTAGTAGTAGTAGTTGTAGTGGTGGTGGTGGTGTAGTAGTAGTAGTAGTATTAGTAGTAGTAATAGTGGTGGTGGTGGTGGTAGTGGTAGTGGTAGTGGTAGTAGTAGTAGTAGTAGTAGTAGTAGTAGTAGTAGTAGTAGTAGTGGTAGTAGTAGTAGTATTAGTAGTAGTAGTAGTAGTAGTAGTAGTAGTAGTAGTAGTAGTAGGTGGTAGTAGTAGTAGTAGTAGTAGTAGTAGTAGTAATAATACTAATAACAATAATAATAATAATAACTGCAGTTGTAATCGTAGTCGTAGTTGTGGTCGTGGTCGTAGTCGCGGTAGTAGTGGTAGTGCTGGTACGCGTAAATGCAATCCGCGAGCGGGCGGGCCCCCCGGCATGTGACATGGCGCAGGCCTGTAGGCCAACCGACAAACCAACCAACCAGCAAGGCAGGCAACCAACCAGCCAACCAGCCAGCGAGCCAACCAAGCAGCCAACCAGCCAAAGAACCAGCCAGCCAGCCAACCAGGCCACCAACCAACCGCCAACCAGCCACGAGGGGGCGGAGCGTGCCACGAGGAGGGCTCCAAGAAGGCCCCAAGAGGGCCCTAAGAGTGGCCCAGAGAGACTCCAAGAAGGCCCCCAAAGCGCCCCCTTTTTCCGAACAAGAAAATATTGTTCGGTTGTTCTGCCCGCCCCCTTCTGAAAAAGTAATTGTTTTTTCGGTTGCTTCTCCCTCTTACGGCCGTTTCGGGCTCTTCTAGGGCCCCCTGTAGGACGCCACTCCACTAGACCCACCAGCACCCCTCGAAAGTGGCGACAGCTTCGCAGATCGCACCCACCCCCCCAGGGATGGCGAGGTCCAATCTGACTCCCCATAGGACGTCACTCTGCTGGCCCCCCCTGCAGCCCTCGAAAGTGGCGGCAGTTTTGCTGCAACGAGAATCCTAGAGGACCCCAGGTGGCAAGCTCGAGCGACAACATTCGGCATCGCATCGAATGGAAGCAAAAAACAATGGATCCCCGAGGAGTTCCTAACGATTCCTAAGGATTCCTGAGGATTCCTAAGGAGTCCGAAGGGTGCCTGAGGATTGCCTGAAGATTCGCTAAGGAATTCCTAAGGATTTCTCAAGATTCCGATGGATTCGTAAAGATTCCACAGGATTTCCCAGAATTCCTATGGATTCGTAAAGATTCCGAAGGATTCCCGAAGGACTCCGGAGGAATCCTGAGGAATTCCGAAGGATCCTAAGGAATCAGAAGGATCCTGGGAGTTCCCGAAGGAATCCGGAGGAATCCTGAGGAATTGCGAAGAACCCTAGGGAATCATAAGGATCCTGAGGATCCCCGAAAGAATCCGGAGGAATCCTGACGAATTCCGAAGAATCCGAAGGAATCCGGAGGAATTCCGAAGAATCCGAAGGAATCCTGAGGAATTCCGAAGACCCCATCCATGGTTGTAGTTGGTCTCATTTCTGGTTGGAATTGGTTTCATTTCTGGTTGCAATTCGCTCCGAGCGGTTGGAATTGGGACAAGTCGGTTGTAATTCGTTCCGTTCCGGGGGGCAATGGGAGGGGGGAAGACTTCCTAGAAGTCCCCCTGCTTCTTGGAGGGCGCGGGCCTTGTCGGTAGGTGTAGGGCCGGCACCTGCTGAGGAGCGGCCTCCTTCTGAGAGGCCTTCCCCCCTCGCCCTGCCCCCGCTCGTGCGCGCCGGCAGCAGGCTCGGGGGGCCCTCGCCGGGCCCAAGAGCCGTCAGAAAACGGGTGGGACCCAGGCGAGTTCTCGCCCCCAGCCCCCGACTTCAACGAAAACGGAAGCCACTCAGAGAAGGGGGGGAACTCGGGGGTGTAGCCACAGGGGGCTATTCTTAAGTCGGGCGTGTCCCTCTACAGGAGGAGTATCCCAAAAAAATCAGAAAACAGTCCGTGGACGATTTTAAAAAATATTGTTCTGGATATGTTTGGGTATGGTTTGTGACCCTACCACTATGGTTGGAGGGGACGGCTTGGGAGGGATGAGTCTTCGAGAGGCCGGGGGGAAGCCCTACGCAAGGATCTTAGATGCCCCCTGCCAGGCAGCGCGAACCCAACGCCCTCGCGCAAATGCCCGCTGAGGGTGTGTAAGCAACCGCGTATGGTCAGGCAGACGAGATCCGAGGCTCCACTGTAATGACAGACAGTGCGGGCTGGCCGGCTGCACCCGCTGCGTTTCCGTAGCTATTTGTGCTCAGGCGTGGCTCAAACGCGAGCCTCAAGGCCTCGAGCCTCTAGCGAGCACGGCGGCTTTCTGCGATCTGACGAACACACAGTGGGATTGCGATGCGACCCACCAGCCAAAAAGGCACACCGAGGGATCGCGATGCGACCCACCAGCCAAAACGGCACACCATGGGATCGCGATGCGACCCACCAGCCAAAACGGCACACCATGGGATCACGATGCGACCCACCAGCCAAAAGGGGACACCATGGGATCGCGATGCGACCCACCAGCCAAAACGGCACACCAAGGAAAACCCTGGGGACCACGATGTCGCCCAACCCGCACGGGACCACTATGTGGCCCACCCCACTGGGACCACGATGTGGCCCAACCCGCCGAAGGACCACTATGTGGCTTGGGCAGGGAGACTGGAATCAGCATGCCCCACTGGGACCATGATGTGGCCCACCCCCACCATGGGACCACTATGTGGCTCGGGGGGAGAGGGGAAACAGGACCACAATGTGGCCTGCCCCACTCACAGGGGCGAACTTGGGACGAACTGAGTGGGCTGTAACTTGGGACCTGCATTTCATCCCCGGGCAGCAACACGACAGAAGATATGTCTTTGCCCTTGTATAAAGGAGGAACAGGCATCGTCCTGAGAGCACAACCCTGCGCGAATGCTTGCGTAACGCCGCGTAATAATCGCGTAAGGTCAGGCCACACGGCTGCTCCTGAGGAGTCGTAGCCCTACCACGAACTACGGGCACAGTCGTCCTGAGAACAGCACCCTGCGTAAATGCCCGCGTAGTGCCGCGTAAAGAGCGCGTAAGGTCAAGCCACGCGGCCCCTCTCCGCAAGATTCGGGACCCTACCACTATGGTTGGAGGGGACGGCTTGGGAGGGATGAGTCTTCGAGAGGCTGGGGGGAAGCCCTACGCAAGGATCTTAGATGCCCCCTGCCAGGCAGCGCGAACCCCACACCCTCGCGCAAATGCCCGTTGAAAATGTGCAAGCAACCGCGTAGGGTCAGGCTGACGAGATCCGAGGCTCCACTGTAATGACTGACAGTGCCGGCTGGCCGGCTGCACCCGCTGCCTTTCCGTAGCTATGTGTGCTCAGGCGTGGCTCACACGCGAGCCTCAAGGCCTCCAAGCAGGGCGGGGTGCAGGCCTAAGCCGAGAGCGCCTACACGCCGGTTCAGGGCTTGACCAAGTTCCGGGAGCAGCACTTCCAGCTGATGATCGCCTACAACCAGGCGGCCGCCCCCGAGTTCGAGAACGCGTCGCTCACCGTCCTGCTCGACTACCACCAGTGTCTCATGGAGAAAATCATGGACGTCAAGTGGTCGCCGGAGATCTTGCACGATTTTCTCAAGGCCGACTTCCGCATGCGCACCAAGTGGATATTGAGCTGGCAGCGGAGGGAGTTCACGACTTTTAAGGACGTGATTACCCACCACCGCGGCCAGAGCGCCTACCTGTTCTCAGGCGCCGGGGACAGGAAGCGGCCCAGGAGCGAATCGCAACCGCGAGGGCACGTCCGCAGCCGCGGCCAGGGCGCCCAGACCCCCCGAGACGAGCAGCCGCGCAAGGCTTCAAAGCCAGGCGGCGCCGCCGGCGCGAGCCAGCCCCCTGCCTTCACCAAGGGGAACTGGCCGGGACTGGAGCGCACGAACAAGAAGACTGGGCAGCCCCGGCGCCCGTTCTAAAACATGCCACGGGCTGCCGGAAGGGCGCGGCGTGCCCAGATTCACGCGAGTGTGACTACCCTGGGTGCGGCGCCAAACACTGCAGGGCCAAGAACCACCGCGCGGGCCCGCAGTGCACTGCGGAACCCGGCCCCGGACACTACAATGGGGCCGCGGCGGGCGGGCCAGACCTGCCCATCCCATGCGCGGAGTCTAATGACAGCCTTGGCGATCACCCAGGCCGGAAACATTCCGCGCAAGGCGGCGGGGCCCGCTTGCAGGGAACGGTCAGCGACAGCCCACGGGCAGGCGTCATTGAGCAGCCCAGCAGGCGCCGACTGAAGGCCCGGATCGGGCGCGCGCCGGCGCTTGGCGAGCAGCCACGTGGCAGATGCTTCGAGCCGCTTATCTAGCAAGGATGCGGGCCCGAGGCGTTCCTCGAGCAATTGCCCCGTCTGCAGCACCCGGCTGTTGCTCCCCCACCAATGCCTGCCACGTGGATACAGGCCGCCAGCAGTATGTTGGACCACCTGGAGGATTTACACAGCTGGCGAGAGACGCAGATGCAGCCCGTCCGTGATGCTGCTCGGCGCCTGACAGGCATCAGAGAGCAGTATGCTGAAAAGCTACACCCCGACGTCCACAAGGTAATCGGCCACCTGCATTTACCCCTCCTGGAGTGGATGGTGGAACACGCCAAATACAGCGGCACCGATTACGTCGCCCGGCTGATGCGCGGCAAGCTTTGCCTGGGAGAGATCCCGCCGGGCGGCGTGTTCAGCGAGGACCACAACAGGGGCGCGATTACGATCGAAGATTGGATTGCGTGTCCGCGAGAGCGGAACGAGCGCATGATCCGAGGCATGCGAAGTTCGGGGGGCAGTTCGCTCGACCAGAAGGCGTGGGAAAAAAAACCCTGCTGAGCTTTCGATGGGGCACTGCGAAGGGCCAGGCGAGCTTGCAGAACTTGACCTTGCTAGGACATGCCTGACTCCCCGGTGGCCCAAGTGGGAGCTCAAGGAGGACGGCGCGTGGAAGTGTCGTAACATTTTCTGATTGGAAAGAACTGGGGGAAACGACACCGTCACGCTGTGCGAGAAGTATTCTTCTGAGGATTTATCAAGGATTTATCATCGGCACACGCGGTGGTGCGCATCCTCAGAGAAACCCTCCCCAGCAACGTGCGCCTCCAAGGCTTCCGCATCGACTGGGGGATGGCGTTCCGGCAAGACCCGCTATGGCCGGGACATGCTCCGTACCATTACGAATTGGCGTGGAATCCCCAATTTCAACGGGTCCAGTGGGTGAGGCCGCTGGGAGGGACTTTCGGCGACAAAGCTGCCCAGGCGAATTTCGTCGAACATCCACATTTCATATGTTATTTCGTGGGAGTGCGCTTGGGCATTTTGCGTTGCCATTACTCTGATGACATGCGGGACATCGAGCCGGAACATACTGCCAAGCACCCCCATGCTCTCGTGTTGGAGATAATGGACCTTATCGGCTGGAGGTACGACAAAAGCAAGAGCAAACCACCCAGCGAGCACCTTCGCCTACTTTGGCCTTGAGGCGACAGCTTGGCTCTGCGAGGCCAAGGTTGACAAGCTGCTATCTCAGATCCGCGCCCACCGAGCTACAGGGAGGGTGTCAGCAGCGGACGCCTCGACGCTGCACGGCTCGTTCAAATGGGTGCGCTCGAGCCTCTGAGGTTGGTGTGGAGCAGCAGTGCTGGCGCCGCTGCGAGCCCGTCAGAGGAGCGGCAACTTCTTCGGAGTCAACGGCGCCATGCTCGCCATGTTCAGGTGGCTCGAAGAAGCACTCGTCCATGAAAATCGGCGCCGTGTTCTGTGCGACATATCTTGCTTGCCCCTGGTCGTCACCATCAGCGACGGGGAGGGTTCGGGCAACGTCGCCGCGGCAATGTGGCAACCAGCAGAGCCAGCCGAAGGCCCCGCATCACTGCGACGAGGGCCCCAGAGAACGCGCTGGCGAAATGGGCGCAGCATGCCTCCAACACCATAGCTCCAATCGAGGGTGTGGGGCCACTGCTTGCCTTCGCCGCGTGGCCAGGCCTGGAGCATCGACTCTGGGTCCATTTCGTAGACAACACGGACGCCATGCACGCGCTGATCAAAGGCAACAGCGTGAATGCAGATCTGAACAACGGGATGCACGCCACGTGAGAGATTGTCCACCGGCGACGACTGCATTTGTGGGTCGAGTATGTCAATACCCACGACAACCCGGTGGATAAGGCCAGCAGTCGAGGGTGCACGGACGACCGCTACGACCAAGGCTGGGTGTGGGACCCGCCGGGCGTTCTATCACATTTTTTGTGAGCCGCCATGGGACCTGCACGTCGTCCCCGGGCAGCAGCACGACAGAAGATATGTCTTTGCCCTTGTATAAAAAGAGGAACAGGCATCGTCCTGAGAGCACAACCCTGCGCTAATGCTTGCGTAACGCCGCGTAATAATCGCGTAAGGTCAGGCCACACGGCTGCTCCTGAGGAGTCGTAGCCCTACCACTAACTACGGGCACAGTTGTCCTGAGAACAGCACCCTGCGTAAATGCCCGCATAGTGCCGCGTAAAAAAACGCGTAAGGTCAAGCCACGCGGCCCCTCTCCGCAAGATTCGAATATTTCTAGCTTTCGTTTGAAATCTGCCTGTAGGGGGACATGCCCGACCTAAGGCTATTCGGACGCACCCCTATTGTAGGTGCACGCCCCCCTGCGTATGTCCCCTGGTTGGGCCCCAAATTTGATCGTCCATCCGAAAGCCCCCAGAAAGTCGGGGATTGGGATCGCCACATCCCCCGTGAGAAAAGCCGGTCCGGGGGAATGGGTCGAGACCTCCATGGGCACACGTTGCAAGAGAACCATGCCGTCGGAGGTCCAGGATAGTCGGCCTGTTCGGGGAGGTCGCGTCACGAACGGGGGCCAAGGGGGGGTTGCACCCCCAAGAGCTCTGGCGACAGTTGCATGTGCTTTCTGATCTCCCCGATGCCGGCCCCAGGCGGCGGTTTTTGGACCCTGGGGCAATCCAAAATTCACCAGGGGCGACAGGCGACCCTTGGGGAATGGGAGCGGACTTCTAAGCCCGCGGGTTGGGAAAGTCACATCGTCGGATGCCCAGGTCCTCGCCTGGTGAGCAAAAACATGCTGGGAGTTTTTTGACCACTTTCGGTTTCTGGGGTCCTTCAACGGGCCACAGTCAGATTTCGGTTAAATAGTCTAGACCGTCGGATCGCCTCCGTCGCTAGAAAGCTGAGCATCTGGGAGCAAGTGGATTCTACAGATTTCTTCACCTTTTGTGGGCATGGGGCTGCCGCGCGGTCGTGGACCACGAGGAAGAGGAGGACGAGGATGAGGATGCAGAGGGCGAGGGTGAGCTTGGAGGAGGGGGGAGGAGCAGGATGGTCTCTATGATCTGTTGTGTTGTATCCGAAGTGTTGCGTCTGTCGTGCCGCATACCTCTAGCATGCATTGCTTTGCGTATAGTCATCGCCCTTGCGTGTTCTGTTCTTTCCCTGGACAGTGGTTGCGCGTTGGGGCTCTCGCGTGGGCTACACTGAGCTGGTCGTGGGAGGCAGGGTCTGGCCATAGGTGCCTGGCCTCTGTGGCCCCATGTGTCCTACGTCATCCTGTGGCCTCCTATGGTCTCCCGTGGCCCTGGGTGCCGCACTCGCTCGTGGGTGCTTGACGTCCTTTGGCGACCTATAGACACTCCGATGACCTCGCGTGGCCCTGGGCGCCGTTTTCGCCGCTGGGTGATCGGCCTCATGTGGCTCCATACGGTCTTCGATGGCCTCCTGCGGCCCTGGGTCCCGCATTGGGCCGTGGCTCTTGCCGCCCGATGGTCTCACATGGCCTCATGTGGCCTTCGGTTGTGCTCTCGCACTTGAGCGCTTGGGTTCCAGCGGCCCCATGTACTATCTACCGAAGGCATCCTACGCTCATGGATGCCGCACTTGTTGGGCGGTTGGCCTCCTACTTCCTCTGATGGCCCCTCATGGCAACTCATGGCCATCTCTGACCTCCTGCGGCTTTGGGTGACGCACTCGCCCGAGGGTTCTTGACCTCCTATGGCTACGGCCTCCAGTGGCCTCCAATGGCCTTGGCTGCGACAATCGCCCGTGGATGCCTGACCTCCAATGGCATCCGATGGTCCTCCAAGGCAAAGGTTGCCGCATTCCTGCTTGGGTCTTTGGCCACCTACGATCTCCCTTGGCCTCCTGCCGGCCTGGTCCTGGATGCTCTACTTGCTAGTGGGCGTTTTGCCTCTTGTGTCCTCCTCATGATCTCCCTTGGCTTCATGTGGCCTCGTGCGGCCCTAGTTGCCGCACTCTCGCGTAGATGCTTAGCCTCCTGCGGCCTCTTAATGTCTCCTATGCCCTTCTGCAGTCTCTCATTGCTCTGAGTGCCACACTCGGCCTTGGATGCATGGCCCGCTATGCTCTTCGATGGCCTCCTATGGCCCTGGACGTCGCGGTCGCCCATGGTGTCTAGCCTCCTTGGGCCACCTGTGGCCTCGTATGGTTTTCATCCTCCTTGTGGGAACACGCTGAGAAAGATATTCCACCACGACCACCCCGAGGTAGTCGAAGCATTTGGGATTGTACAATTTACAAGAGATTTTGCCTCACCGCTCATGTTCCACATGAGTGCATACCGTCCCAGTCAGGCTGGCATCGACACACCCCATCCTTGTAAATCAAACTATGCGCGCGTACCCGTTTTTCTAAGACGACTCTGTTACATTATCCTTTGTCATCACATCCACATGTGCGCGCACATGTCGAAACCAGACCAAGCACGCCAGCTGTGCAAGTGCGAACATAAACACATCGAACACGCTGTGATGTTCCATCACATGCCTCGCAGCCATTCTGTCCGCGAGTACTTGCTGAAGTCGTCGGGAAGCCGGGCTAGTTTAGCCATTTCGTCCAGAACCCACACTCTCAGAGCACCGCGCGGTGCACCCGCGGTGATCCGGCATGCGCCCAGTGCACAAGCCGGTACCACCAACTGCCATGCGGGCCGCACGCGCGCCGCCGCGCTCGCATGCCGAAATCACTCCATCCCGTTGGTGTGCGAAGCACTGCAAGGCATATCTCTTCGAGCACATGTGAAGCCCAAGTCTGTTTCAACCACAAGCGTCCCAGATGCCTTGAATGTCTGCGCGCGCTCTTCCTCAATATCACCCTCATCAGCGCCACTGCATCACCGCCGTTCTCGTCACCGTCATTCGCTGGCATTGCCGCCATCATCAGCCAAACAGTTTCATCACCCACACCTGGACAGAATCATCGTCACTGTAGTCAACAGCATCGGTGTCGTCAGTGTCCTTGCTGTCGTCATCGTCGTCATCGCCAGAACCATCGCCACTGTGGTCATCGTTGCCGCCGTTGTCGATGTCATGATCATACCGCGCCCGCCTGGACCCGCACTGAAGTGCCCCACCGCCGCCTCTGAGTCGCGCTGGGAACTTCCAGCGCGCAGGCACCATCGTTGTGCCGAACCAGCTGGCCGCTGTGCAAGAGCTTGCGCGCGCCAGCGCGGTCGCAGAGATGCGCTAACCATTGCTAAGCAATCGCCGTAATCACGGCCGCATGGGTTACCAACAAAAACTTGCGGGTGTGAAGGTGGGATGTTTTCGCGAGCAATGCGGTAGACGACTTCACGTTCTTCATAATTGGTTCTGTTTCAAGAAGTACTGTACGTGACCCCACCCCCCGAGCCACGACTCATCGCCCCCCCACCTCGGATACTGCGAATCAAAATGCAGTCTGCCTCGTCGCTCATGTTCCATACCATGCCAGGGCGACCAGGCGACCCTCTCAGCCTGGGCCAATCATATCATGCGCGCACTCATTTATCTCGGGGTATCATTTTCCCAATTACAGCTACAGCAAGAGCCAAGAAGACCGCACGCGTCCGCACATGTCGAACCAGACCAGACACACAAGTACATGCTGCAGATGTTCCGCCCGTGCGCAATTCCTGAAATCATACGAAAGCATATGGTTTTAGCCATCCCGTAGAAAGTTGCATTTTCATATCACCACGCGGTGCGTCGGCATGGATCCAGCATGCAAGCAGTGCATGGGGCTCATGTCGTCGAGGTGCTCGTTGCCGTGCACGATGCCTCCGCCTTGTAGTTGTACATTGCCGGTGTCCAGACCGAAGTCGGGCATCTTGGCGCGGCCAATCCGATTCGAGTTCGACTTCATCCCCATATGGCCTGATCCAACGCACGCTCCAATTCGATCAGAATTTCCGATCCGATGTTATCTGATCTGATCCCCCTATATACCCGTGACCGGTGACCTCCCTTGGCATTGCCTGGTTCCTTCAGAGTAAGGATGGGGAGGGGAGGCGAGGAGGAGGATGATGATGATGAGGAGGAGGAGGAAAAGGAGGAGGAGGAGGAGGAGGAGAAGAAGAAGAAGAAGGGGGATGAGGACGAGGATGGGGAAGGGAGGGGATCCTGGTGGGCAGAGGCACAGCGACGGACCCGCGGGTCCCCCGCGTCGCCGGTGCAGGGGGGGGGAGGAGGCCTCCCTCCTCCCCCTCCTCCTTCTCCTCCTCTGCCCCCTCCTCCTCCTCCGCCTCCTCTTCCTCCTCCTCCTACTCCTCCTGCTCCTCCTCCTTCTTCTCCTCCTCCTCCTCCTCCTCCGGGAGGAGGGGAGGAGGGGAGGAGGGGAGGGATCAGTGGCGACGCTAGGTAAGGATAGGATCAAGGGGGGATACGTGGACCCCCAATCGCTCATTGATCGCCGAGAACGGCCGAATAGCCCACCCCGCCCAGGAGCGTGTGGTTTCGCTGTCGGGGGTCTCTCGCCGAACTGTGGGCAATGTATCGCTGATTCCAGGTCGATGTTCCCCCCCCCCTGGAGAAGAAGAGCAGACGGAGGGGGAACGGGACAGTTTGGGACTGCCTCCCCAGTGCCGGAAAGTCCCGCTGCGGAGGCCAGCGAAGCAGAGCAGAGCACGTGCTGTGCGACCCAAGAGGCTGCACAGCAGGACGCCCCAAGCGCAACAAGCACAAGATGCGCAGTTGTAACGTACGTGGAGCGGGACGAGGGAGGAGGACGAGGGAGGGGTTGGAAAAGGAATGAGGGAGGAGGAGGGAGGATGGGGAAGGACAAGCTGGGCACGCTCGCGTCATATCTGACGTCCTACCCTTCCCTCCCATCCCTTACCACTGCGTAGGTCTCCTCTCTATTCGCACAGTCGGATGTCGCAGCTTGGCATAGCATTACGTGGCATAGCGTGGTGTTGAAGATCAACGCGTAGCATGACATAGCATGGCGTGGCGACGCCCCAAAGTGGGGGGCTTCTGCGGCCCCAAGAACAGTGAATCGACACCGAATGTGG